>ML807999.1:0-65665 GCA_009831015.1 Picea engelmannii
GCAAATGAATTTGTTTTAAGGCTAATTTAGATTGTACCTTAATGATATTTTGCATTTTAGACATGCTAAGTTGGGCTAATAATAGATGATTAAAACAGACTGTAATTATTGACTAGCTTGACTTGACGATTGAGCGGGATATTGGCGAAGTCGTTTTTAGCTTGCGCTTCCCATTGAGGGTGTTGATGTTCATTTTTAATTAATGGTTGTACTTGGTTTTGTAAACATTTAATGTGTTTGGTTTGCTCACTGTAAGAGATTCTAGTTACTTGTGTATTTGTTTGGGGTGCGTGGGGTCGTTAGGATGATTTTCCTTAGGTTAGTAGGCTTGGTCTGCTTGTGTCGGGTGGGATGTAGACACCTCCTTGTTCCTTAGAACAGTCACCAACCTTGAGACCTTAAATGGTCAAAATCGATGGGAACCTGGGCTTGAGCGTTGCTTATGTGTCCTGGAGGTACTAACCATTGCAGGG
Organism: Picea engelmannii; assembly: GCA_009831015.1. Taxonomy (NCBI): domain Eukaryota; kingdom Viridiplantae; phylum Streptophyta; class Pinopsida; order Pinales; family Pinaceae; genus Picea; species Picea engelmannii. The sequence goes on from ML807999.1 coordinate 474, forward strand.
TAGGATGAACATGTAGTCATTCTTATTCTTTGTCAATTGAATTTCGTACGTTGCTTCCAGGTGCTTGATGTGCCTTTATGTTTGGTCGTTATGTTGTTCTTGTGTGAGTTGCATGTATTGCGTTCGTCCTCGTGCTGCGCTGTTGACTATAATGTCATTATTACCTTCCTACACACACAAAAAAAAAAAATAAGGGTGCTTTTATCGGTTGTACATCATAGGAGTCATATACGATGGGGTTGTTACATGTGGTATCAGAGCCGATTCAAACCGCGACTTGGGATCGCTACGACTTTCGTTGATAAGATTTGATTTTAATGTTACTAATTGAGTTGACTTATATTCATGTAGGTAATCATGGTTAGAGGATGCCACAGAGGCAGTCGACGGGGTTCTACGGGAGGAGGCGCAATGCCTCTAGTAGCATCCATGCCTGAGGGGTCTAACCCCCAGGGAGATGAGCAGGTTCTCAGATAGGAGAAGATAGCAGTTGGTGATGTGGTCGAAATGATGAGATATTTTCAGTGCATGTCTGACACACTGATCAACCGTTTGGACAGAGATGAGTCCAGGGCGCTGGCACCCACTGAGGTTTTTCCGTGCGCTCTGGTCGGTACTGGTAGCATTCACCGTGAACTTGAGAAGGTCAAATTTCCTGAGTTCTTTGGTGTTCCGGATGGCGCAGCCACCGAGGCATGGTTGAAGAACATGACAATGTGCTTCGCACTTCACGATTATACCTCCAACATGAAGGTCTGCATGGTCGTATTCCAACTGAATGGGAGAGCTCTTCTATGGTGGAAGACACTCCTACTATAGCTAAAGATGGCCATCGAAGATGTGTCATGGGAACTGTTTGAGGAACGGTTTTGAGAGAGGTACCTTTCATAGGAATTCATTGAGCGTCAGCTCAATGAGTTCAACACATTACGACAGGGAGGTCATATGGTGCCCGAGTACGAGCCAATTTTATGGAGCTACTCAGGTATGCTCCTCACATTAACACTGAGAAACCTAAGGTCAACAAGTTTGTGTTCGGGCTTAATGGTAGCATACATGCAAAAGTTAGGATTTTGATGCCTCATACCTTGCATGATGTCGTCCAGAAGGCCCTCATAGCAGAGGAGGATCTTATCAGTGGGGGTCAGACTAGGACTCCGGCGAGACTAGCAAGGCAGGTGTCATATGGAGCACAGCAGCATCAGACACCAGCCAGACTTATGCCAAGATATCATGGATTCCAGAGGGGATCCACATTCACTACACCTCAGTGACCAATGCCTCAGTAGCAGACACCTTATCAGGGACCACAACATCAACAACAATGTCGACCGCAGCAGCAGTAGTTTAGGCCTATTTAGTAGAACAAACCATGATTCGAGGCCGGTGGGCCATCATCTTCTACTTTAGGTACAAGGACTATTGGGCCAAAGAAGGGGTGTTGGATGTGTGGGGAGCCACACTACCAGCGCAACTACCCAGTGGAGAGGACTAGAGTGTCTGGATCAACTAGACCCACTAGCATGGGAGATATGGGAAAGGCCCATCAAATTCATGCAGCAGTGAATAACCGCCAGGTAGAGCATCAGTCAACTGTGCTCAAGACGAAAGGTATAGTCGCTGACCAAACCCTTAGTATTTTGATAGATCTCGGTTCTACCGAGAGTTTCATTTCAGGTGCAGTGATAAAAAGGATTAAGGTAAAGGTAGTCGAACAGGATGAGTTTAGCTTCATAGAGATGGCTTCAGGATCCAAACAAAAGGTTGGAGGAAAGGTTATGGGCTGTACCCTTAATCTGGGAGAGTTTTTCACAAGGTCCAACCTGTACGTCACGGTCCTAGGAGCTTATGATGTCGTGATTGGTATGGACCGGTTGGAAGCGCATGAGGAGATACTCAATTGTAAGACGAAACAATTGATCTTGGTCGATGATGAGGGACAAATATGTGTGATTGTAGGACAGAACTAGGGAGTTTCCCTGAGGTTCATCTCTTCCTTGCAACTTCAGAAGATCATGCGCAAGGGGTGTAAGATTTATATAATCCTTGCGTTAAACAAGAAGGGAGTAGCGAAAGGTATAGAACACCTTTCGGTGGTGAGAGAGTTTGTGGACGTATTTCTGGAGGAGTTACCTGGGATGCCACCAGAGAGGGATTTGGAGTTTACCATAGACCTAAAACTGGGGACTGAACTGATAGCAAGAACGCCTTATCAAATGTTGACCTCGAAGTTACAAGAGTTGAAAATGCAACTGAAGGAGTTGTTGGACCTGGGACTGATACATCCAAGTGTGTCACCATGGGGTGCGCCTGTTATTTTCATATGAAATAAGGATGGGTCGTGGAGGCTCCACATTGACTACCATCAATTGAACAAGGCCATGATCAAGAATCAATATCTGTTGCCAAGGATTGATGATCTGTTCGATCAAATGAAGGGTGTGACGGTGTTCTCCAAGATCGAGTTGCGATCAGGGTATCACCAATTACAGATCAAGGAGGATGACGTCCCTAAGACTATCTTTAAGATGAGATTTGGACATTATGAGTTTACTGTTTTACCGTTTGGACTGAAAAATGCCCCAGGGGTATTTATGAGTTTGATGAATGGGGTGTTTAGCGAGTACTTGGACAAGTTCGTCCAAGTATTCATTGACGATATTTTGGTCTACTCTCAGACGATGGAGGAACATGATGAGAACTTGTGCTTGATACTACAGTATCTGTGAGAGCACAAATTGTATGAGAAGTTGTCCAAATGCTCTTTTTACCAATAGAAGATTCACTACTTAGGGCATGCCATCTCAGGCGAAGGCATCGCCATGGATCCAGCAAAGGTTGAGGCTATGATGGAATGGTCGGCATCGATGAATGTCTTGGAAGTGCATAGCTTTATGGGTTTAGAAGGATACTATCGACGGTTTGTCGAGGGGTTTTTGAAGATAGCAAATCTGATCACAGAATTGCAGAAGAAAAACAAGAAGTTTGTTTGGACCAAGAAATGCGTGGAAGAATTTCAGAGGCTCAAGGAGTTGTTGACCACAACACCGATACTAAAGTTCCCTGACATGGATGAAGACTTCTTGGAATGCATTGATGCATCCAAGGAAGGCTTAGGCAGAGCCTTGTTGCAAGATGAACGAGTGATTGCTTACATCTCGAGGAAATAAATAACGAATGAGGAGAACTATGCGATGCATGATTTGCAATTGTTAGCCATCATATATGCCTTGAAGGTTTGGAGACACTACCTTGTCGGACACAAATTTGATCTAAGGAATGACCATTATGGACTACAACAAATCCTTAAGAAAAGTGACCTGAATGCACAACAACGACGTTGGTCTGAATTTCTTAGTGAGTACGACTTTGAGATTACTTACATAAAAGGAAAAGTGAACTGAGTGGCAGATGCATTGAGTCGGAGACCACTCATCTTTTTGATGCTGCCTCTTCAAAAAAATCTACGTGAAAAGATTCTAACTTTACAGCCTGATGATCACTGGTACAAAGAGGTCGAGGGTTTTATCGGACAAAAAACAATGATGGTACCATGTTTTGAAGGATTTTCATTTCATAGTGATGGATTATTGAGGTTTAAAAATTGGATCTATGTACCACTGAATGACGAGTTGAGGATGTTGATCCTGAGCAAGGCTCATAGAGTCATTTACATGGCGCACCCGGGAGTCATGAAGATTAGGGAAGACCTTAAACCCTTATTCTTCTAGAAGGGAATGAAGGCAGACATAGTCAACTATGTGGCCAAATGTCTAGAATGTCAGTAGGTAAAGGATGAACATAGACACCCAACAGGATTACTACAACCACATGCTATTCTAGAATCGAAATGGGAGGTTATTTCGATGGATTTTATTATTGGATTGCCACTGACGACAATGAGACATGACTCAATTTTCATAGTAGTAGACACTCTGATGAAGAGGGCTCACTTTATTCCTGTGCGTATGATGTATCAAGCACCTAACATAGCTAGAGTTTTCATCAGTGAGATTGTGAGGCCACATGGTGTGCCTAAGAGGATTATATCCGATCGAGGATTGGTGTTTACTGGACGATTTTGGACGAGTTTCCAAGAGTCCTTGGGAACCCAACTTAACTTTAGCACTACGTATCACTCGGAGATTGACGGGCAGAACGAACGAACAAACCAAACCTTGGAGGACATGTTGTGCATGTACGTGATGGACCAACAAAAGCATTGGGAAGAATTCTTTCCACTAGTGGAGTTCGCTTACAACAACAGTTACCAGAGCACCATTAAGATGGTGTCTTTCGAGTTTCTTCACGGGCGACCATGTCAGACACCTTTGAGTTGGGATCGACTTGAGGATAGGGTCTTGGTGGGACCAGAAGCGATCCAAGAAATGGAAGAGAAAATGCAAATAATAAGAAAAAGGATTAAATAAGTGCAGGATCGACAGAAGAGTTATGTCGATGCGCATCGTGTCGATCGTAGTTACGAGGTCGGAGATAGAGTCTTCTTACGGGTTAAACTGCATAAAAGTTTGATAAAGTTTGGGAAGGGAGATAAACTCTCTCCTATGTTCATGGGACCTTTCGATATTGTGGAGAGAAAGGGGGCCGTGGCCTATTGACTAGCCTTACCTGATTCTTTGAGGTGCAAGCATGATATTTTTCATGTATCTATTTTAACGCATTATATTAGTGATCCTACACATGTTATTGACATGAATTCCTTGCAGGTGATGAATGAGGGGCTGCTCATAGCTGAGTCTATCCGAATTTTGGATCATCATGTTCAAAAGCTACGACGTCAAACGATAGAGAAGGTCAAGGTCCAGTGAGACAATTATAGTCCACAATCGACGACCTGGGAGGACACATATAATATGCGCCAACAATTTCCATTTTTGTTTGATAGATAGACATATGATATTGTGGTACACTTAATTTCAGCATATATATAATGTGAAACTTTAGGAGAATTTTAGACCAAGAGGGGGTGTATGTAACATCCCACTCTGGTGCACTGAGCGAACTTATTCTTTGAGGACACTTGCTCGCAAGTGATCCAGATTATTATGCTATTAAAACATTTGATTTTGATTATGAGGCGTTATGGGATTGATGACATGTTGTTTTACTGCATTGACATAAATAGGTGTGATTGACTTAGTTTACTGAGTGTGCAGGATTTTGGACCTCAAAGATGCAGAGGCATCGATGGAACCCCTTGGACTCTAATTTGAGTCATGGAGTATACCATTGGGGTTGATTCTTTTACGATGATAGTAGTGCATCTGATTAGATGATATGATATGGATATGTTTTGAAATGATTTGTTGATGATGCAGGTTGATGATAGCTTTCCAAACAGACTCACATGTGGAATAAAGGGGTCTTGCACGACTACCAGAGATATTGAGGGAGGGGTGTGGGTAGCAGCCCTTCCAAAACCTATTAGCACTCCCGTCGTGGCTCAAATTGTAGGTTAACGATTACCTAGTTCGAGAGGACCCACGATGCCATGAGGGAATACTGCGACAGTCGCTCATGATGATTCTAAGGGGTGCGCAATAAGGCGGGGACCTTATTCCTTAGAGGCCCTTAGCCTCCCACAAGTTCACCTAGCGGATTTTTGACTCCAGGGGTTTCTGATGTCTACCATCTCAGTCAAGAGGTGAGTGTCACCCTTGGAGCACGTAGTGCGTCCTAAAGGGCACGTCGCGCAAGGGAACAGATGAGGTGAGTGGCACCCTTGGAGTACCCAGTGCATCCTAAAGGACACGTCATGTTGTTGATGATAGAGGAATGAACCTAGATGGCCTTAGGATGAATAACGTGTTAAGTATTTTTAAAACAATTTCCCTAATTAAATGTCACCCGGTGCAAAATTTAAGGTCTAAGTCTAAATTACACTAGTTGTAAAAAAATTTCTTTCAAAAAAATAAAAATAAAATAAAAAAAAATAACATTTTTTCTTTCAATTGGCCGAAGGAAGGGACTTCTTGCCTTTGCAACTCCCCTTGTTTTAATAGTTACATATTTTTTCTTAAAAGTCTCCATAAATACATTATTTTTCTTGGGAAGGATCTCTTTTAAAAAATTGGGTACTCCCTTGAGTCCTTTTCAAAGAACCGTGTGAAGCTACACATTATGATTCATATTTTTAGAGAAGAGATATTAATATTTATGGAAAGGAAAATCTAGAATAGTGTCTCAATGGAAATGATGTTTATATTTTTTCTTTGGAGCGATAGTGGGCCTTTACTTTTTGTTTTGAATCTGATGCCATGTTTTTTTTTTCCAAGGCTCTAACCTCTAGTTATTGTCACCGTTTATTTCATAAGCGCTTAATTGAAATTTGATGATCCTTTGTATGTTTCTTTGGTCATGCATTTTGCATTATTATTAAATATGATTCCGTTGCAAAAATATACCAAGTTGTCTTTTTTAAATTTCATTCAGTAATTATGAAGTCAAGGGGAAAAATGGATGTAACCAAATTTCTCTCTATGTATATAGGATTGGGCGTTGAAGAGAGACAAAGCATGTTATTTAATATAGATGGTAAAATTTCTTAGCGATGGGTAATTTAATTTGGATTTTTAAAATATTCTCAATGAGAAAATATTGAATCATTTTAATCCATTAAAATGATGGACTTTGCACTTTTTTTTATCCTTCACAAAGGCTTTTATTAAATGAAACCCATAAAAGATTTACATGCTACAAATTAGGACAATTATTTATATGTGTATGTGTCAATTTAGAATGCTTCGTACAACTTAAGCATAATTACTAAAATAGAATTAATGGTTTATTTTATATAAGTCTTGTTTATTTTATTCTAAAATTAGGAAAAAACTGTCTTATGTCTCCATAAATACAAAAACCCACATTCTAAAATTACTAGAATACATTGAACAGTAAATCTTTTTTGAATTGCTCTCTAATTTCCTTTTTTTTGAGGTGGTTTTAAAATATGGTTCAGAGGTATCTCTTTCACTCTCCCCACCCAATTTTAAATAGTTGAGGAGAATCTATCCCATTGTGATAAGGCTAAAAGGGTAGACACTCCATAGATACAGGTCCACTCTAGTGTGCCTTGGGATGCCTTATCCCTTTATAAGTCCCAACTTCAATGGTATATATGGATTGTAGGTTGTTAGTTCAATGATATATTTAACTTGTGGGTTGTTGAATATTGATGCAAACCCCACCCTCTCCTAGGGCCCACGCAACCTTCCAGTCTAGGATCGTTCTAGTCAGAAGCTGAAATTAGCTCACGGGCTCCCTCTAAGCCCAAAATTTCAATACACAAGTCCTTAACCCACTTTCTGAATGGAAATTATCTTCTTCAGGAGTCCCTGAGCACTAGAAAAGCCTCCTCGGAGACCCAATTCCAAGACCGTGTGCCAAACCTTCAATCCCCAAAAGTTTTGAGACTTCAAGACTTTTTTCCCTTTTCTGTCTCTGAATACACAACTTGCAAACTTTCAAACAATGGGAAACAAGAACAATGGTCTTCAACGAGCATTGAGATCGATTGCTCCAAATCCGTTGTTTCAGGCTTCGACAATTTTTTACCACGCCCAAACTGCACACAACACTTGTGAAGTGTCGATCATCGAAAAAGAGGCAGATCTGATGGCTCCTATTCCTCCATCGGATCAACAAATATCCACCTATTTCTCACTTTGGGCTTCGATGATTTCTCCATAATTCCTTTTCACAAATTTCTCGGATCACCAAAAAGGCAATTATGATAAGTCTCATATCGACGGTCCTCAAGCAATGATGGATGGACGGTTCTGATCTATTCTCTTCAGGATTCAACGATTTATTTTGGTTGTCCACAAGAAACAACTCGTTTTATATTCTGATGTCGAAATGCAGAAAATATTATCCTTCCTCCACGTGTCCCCTTCCCGATCGACAACTAGGATTCTTTTCGGACTTCAGTGATTTTTCTCCGTATCTCCACGGTGACTCAAATTTTTCGATGTGCCACATCCCCAAACTGTGCAATATTGTTCCATGTGTCCTCCTCTAATGGATGGTTGAGATGGACTCCGACCATTGACCCTTCGGGAGTCTTCATAGCATTGCACTATGTTTTCTCCAGAGTGTCAGACCTCTAGATCCGTTGTCATGTGTCCTTACTATGATTGACAATCCAGATCAAATGTAGACTCCAGGACTCCAGAGCAATCAAATTTCTCTTCCTTCTATCCTCCTGGAGTGTCTATCCTCTGGATCTTATAATATGATGATGCGTGTACCTACCGATAGATGGCCCAGATGAAATCCAAGGCTTCAAGACTTCGACGTTTCTCCACTCTTGAACCTCCATGCCTAAATTTTTTTGGAGTGATATTCCATCGGAGTACACGATATGTTGACACGTTTCCTCGGATTTTGGACAGCCATAATTAACTCTGGCCTTCCATTGTTCAGGGGTATCGACTTCTCCACACGTCAAATATCTCAAATGCACGAAGTCTGAAGGACTTCACCGATTAACCCTCACGCAACTCCTCATGATCCAACGACTTTCCACTCTCTTGCAAAATCCCGAATGGATCTCGAAATTTGATTCCCACTCTTTGATAGCTCCTCCTTTAATATTTTAACCTGAATTCTCCCAAATTCAAGAATTTATAATGACTAACAGGGGTAAAACCTGTGTTGCTTATCCATATTTAAGTGTGACAAAATATCCTGGATCCTCCCAAACATATCTCAACCATTTGACTATTGAAACATGCAAATCCTCTCCTCCTTAAATATTTTGATAGCTATCCTTCCCGATCTTTAAGTCCTTGAGGTATTTTCGACCTCTGGCGCACTCATTGCATCCTTTGAAATTCTGAGAAATTTTTGGACTTAGATATTTTTGAAGAAAATATCCTTTATGCACTACTTGTGCTCATCTCCTATGAGACTTCTTCAACACTTAAACAAAGTGTTTTCCCGACACACTCCTTGCACGGGTCTTCAATCTTTTCTCTCCATTGAGAAACTGTGCATTGTTTTCATTTCAATTGAACAATTGTGCACTCCTTGCACTTCAACTGTAAATTCATGTTATCTCTTCTGAGCTTTTGAATCTATCTCAACTTGTCCTATGCACTTCTTTTACTGAGAATCTCAAAAGAGAAACAAATGAAAAATTACAGAAACATCAAAGGTTTCCACACTTAACCATGAAAAAAATATCCATGCATAAAAGATAGATAAATAGATAAAACACATAGAGCATAAAGAAATATCACATGTACTTAAATAATTCAGATGAAAACAACACCATACATTTGGAATTAAACTTCTTTGCTTGTATTCATTTAGTAAAATATGTACATGGACTCATAAATCTCTTTGTAACTCTTCATAATCTTCAACATCTCTTTCAACAACAATAATAATAACATTCAACAACATCATTTGGTCATACAATACACATATTTATACATGGAGAGGCTTCTCGAGCCTTCCCTCCCGACTACCTTAGTGATATCCTAGCATAGTTAATACATTCATCTACTAAGGTCTATTACATTGAATGTAAATTACATTCAGATATGATTCGATACTCAATATATGTACAACCTTATCTCATAATTAAAATAATTAGAACTTTGGTGGCCTTATGTGATGGCTCTTGCCTCAATATATTTAAAATATTTAAATTACAATCCTTTCAAAATAGAATGATGCTCTCTCCTTGGATTTCAAAAACAATTTGAAATCTGGGAGCCAGGTGATGATTTGTCCTCAACCTAGCCTCTTTAATTGTTGAAGGTGATGCTCCTGCATCAAACTCCTCTGGCCAAAAATTCATGGACTCCTGTCCATGAGCTCATGCTTTTGTTTTCCATGCTTCTAAATTTCAGATTCATATACCTGACTAGAATCCTCTCCTAGGTGACCCTTCCACTTCACTAGGTACTCAAAATAAGTCTTTCTCCTTGTATTCTTACCAATCCTCTGATCTATGATCTTCTCCATCTGTGGTTTTTCTATTGTGGGCATCTTCTTTTCTCACTGAATCTCCTTTTGACCATTTGATCCTCCTGTATCATCCATCCTATAAATTTATAGGTATACACCAATAAATATGGGTGATATACCCATATTCTCTGGAATCTCAATCTCATAATCATTTGCATCAAACTTTTTGAGGATCTTACATGGTCCTATTTTCCTCATCTTTAATTTGTTATATGTTCCCCTTGGGAACCTTTTCTTCCTTAGGTGTGCTAAAACTTGATCTCCAACTTTGATATGAACCTCTCTCATTTTCTGATGAAATTGGATTTTATATTTATGATTATTATCCTCTAACTGTCTCTTTGTCTAATCATGAAGCTTATGCATCTCTACAACAATGTCTTATGCTCCTGCACTTTGGAACTCATTTTGTTTCAAATACCTTAAATCCGAAATTCCTCTCGGATGCATTCCATACACTATTTGAAATGGACATTTTCTATTTCTTATGTTTGGATAATAATTATAAGAAAACTCTTCTTGGGGAAGAATTTAATTCCATTGATTGTGATGTGCAGTGACCAAACTCCTCAGCAAATTCCCTAAACTACGATTTACCACCTCAGTTTGTCTGTCTGTCTGAGGGTGATATGATGAACATAAGGAAAAAAAAATCTCCAACCTTTTTCATAGATTTCTCCAAAAGTGTCCCACAAACTTGGTATCTTTGTTTGAAACCATACTCCTTGGAAATCCATGCAATCTCAGAACCTCTTTGAAAAATAAATTTTCTAAATGAGTATCATCGCTGGTTTTTTGGCATGGTATGAAGTGTGCCATCCTTGAAAATCTATCAACCACAACAAATATGGAATCACTCCCCCTCTTGCTTCTTGGCAATCCCAACACAAAATTCATTCTTATGCCTTCCAATGGCCTATATGGAATAAGCAATGGCTGATACAGACCAATTTTCTACTGCTTCCCTTTTGCATACTGAAAGACTCTACATATCTCCACAAATTTCTTCAAATTGGATCTCATACCCGACCAATGGTATGAAGAACTCAGTTGTGCATAATTCTTGTCATGGCCGAAATGTCAAGCTAATCCTCCACTGTGTTTTTCTTTCAATAAGTTGTCTCTCATTAAGCATTTCATAATACACAGTTGGCTTCCTTTGAACAACAATCCATCTTGAATTAGATACTCTATCCACTAACTTTTGTCCCTTAGCAAAGGGTTCCCACATGCTTCATAAGCCTCTTTAAAATCTAGATCTTCATGACACATTTCCTTAAGGTGTTCAAACCCTAAGGTCTCCACTTGGAATTCCTTCATCACGAGACATCTCATGCTCAAAGAATCAACATCTTTGTTAGTTCTACCACTAATGTGCTTAGTAAAAAAAATAAACTTGTGCATGAATTCTACCCATTTAGCATGTCTTTGGTTCAACTTCTCTTGTCTTCTTATGAATTGTAAAGCTTGATAGTCACTGTACAAGACAAACTCCCTTGGAATAAGATAATGCCTCCACTTTTTCATATCTTGTATTACAACATACAACTCCTTATCATACATATAATATTTTCTCTTACTATCATTCAACTTATCACTGAAATAAGCCACAGGCTTATTGTCTTGGCTCAAGAATGACCAATAGCTACTCCACTTGCATCACATCTCACTTGAAATATCTTCATAAAATCTGGTAGAACCAGAATCGATTGTTCTATGATCTTCCCTTTCAATAATATGTCATTTTTCAGATTCTATTGTCCAATTAAAATACTTATTCTTTTTCTTTATAGTGTCCATTATGGGTGCACAAATTCCACTGAAATTCCCAATGAATTTCCTGTAAAAACTTGCTAATACATGGAAACATCTCAACTCAAATATGATTCTTGGAGAATACCATTCTTTGATTTCCCTCACCTTCTTTGGATCCATCTTCAATTCATTTGAAGAGATCACAAAGCCCAATTATATGAGTTATTTCTTTCATGAAATAACATTTTTTTATATTTATCAACAACTTCTCTTGCCACAACCTCCTCATAACTAGTGTCAAGTTCCTTAAGTTCTCTTCTTCAGTTTTACTGAAGACTAGGATATAATCCAAATACACAATTACAAACTTACCTATGAAGTATTTGAGTACTTCATTCATTAATCTCATGAATGTGCTCGGGGAATTTGTTAAGCCAAATGGCATAACAGGCCACTCATACGACCCTTCATTCTCCTTGAATGTTGTCTTCCATTCATATCCCTCTCTCATTATTATATGATGATAGCTACTCTTCAAGTCTATCCTGGAAATATAATTTTATCCACTCAAGCAATCCATCAAATAATCCATTCTAGGTAAAGGGAATCTATACCTGATGGTAATCTTATTGATGGCTCTAGAATATGTTCACATTCTCCACCCTCCATCCTTATTTGGACTCAACACAATCGGTATTATGCATGGACTCAAACTTTCTTTGACCAAACCCTTATCCAACAACTCTCAGACATGATCCTTGACCTCTTCATTCTCTTGAGGTGTCAACCTATATGCTTCTTTGTTTGGAAAACGTGCTCCTGGAATAAGGTCAATATAATGACTAATACTCTTAATGGGTGGTTAAAATGAGGTAACTCATCCACCACGATGTCAACAAAATTATCCGAAAATTCATGAATCTCTTCAGGTAGATCATCCACATAAGTACTTGTAAGGATGAATCTAGGATTTCTCACCACAAAAAACTGCATCTCTTATTCCTTATTCACTTCATTCAAGAGTTACTTCCCACTCATGAGAAGTATGATTGAAATAGCTTCTTCCTTTACTTTTTTTTCCTCCATTGGCAGTAACAGGTGTGCACGACCATTCTTCTCAAGGGTGTAAGTATTTTTTCTCCCATCATGTATGAAATTTCTGTCAAATTTCCATGGTCTTCCCAACAGAACATGACAAACGTCCATGGGTATTACATCACACAAAATCTCATCTTTATAACCTCCTATATTGAATTCAACATTACACTGACGACTTACCATGACTTGGTGTCCCTTTTGCAACCATGATACCTTGTACGAGTTCATATGTGTAGTTGTCTACAACTCCAACTTTAACACCATTTCTGTGGATACCAAATTATCAGTGCTCCCACTATATATGATAACTTTACATACCCTATCCTTGGTCTTGTAAGCAGTCCTGAACAGTCTATTTTTCTAAACTGGATCTTTTTCTTATTTCTCTAGTTTTAAGATAAATTTCCTCATGATAAAGGATTTCCCATCTTTTGATGCTTCTGACTCAACATTCCTCCTTTCAGCTTCAGAAATGTGAGATTCTCCACCTCCTTGTTTCTTCTTCCTCCCAGGAAATTCCCAATACATATTCCCTGTCTCTCCACAGACATACAATTTCACTTCTCCTCCTCTGTCTCTTCCTCTTCCTTGAGAAAAAGAGTTTCTTCCACCATATTTTCCACCTGTGGAACTTCCTCCTCTTTCTGTATGAGTGTGATACTTTCCAACTTCATTTTTGGGTTTCTCAAAATTCTTTCATATAGATCCCCTGCCTCTTCTTGGACTCTTTCCTCTATTTCGTTGGCTTTGTTCTTTGGCGAAATTATCCTCTACTTTCAATGATTCCTGATAAGTTTATTTCACCATTCTCATTGTCATCATACTGACTTCATCCTGAATTTAATATCTCAGTCCATTAATATAAATGGAAACTTTTTCCTCATCTCTCTCTCGATGTCCTGCTCTGATGTTCAATCTATGAAACTCTTAAGTGTACTCCTTCACTAACAAGCCCTTTTGTCTCAATTTCTTCAATCTCCTGAAGATATTGATCTGATAGTTTTTGGGTATGAACTTAGCTTTTAATTTAGCTACCATTTTGTCCTAGTTTTTTTATTTTTTTCTTACCTTTGTGTCTGTTGTCGACTTCCAGTTCATCCCACCATAGTGTTGCATGTTACTTCATTCTGGTAACAAAATTCTTCACCTTCTTTTCATCCTTAATTTCTTCATAATTGAAGTACTTCTCTAAGGCCCTTATCCATTCCAACAAATCCTCAACATCAAAGTTTCCTTCATACATCGGGACTTCCTTTTTTTCTTTGTCTCCCATTTTTACATATTATTTGAACAAGCATTCCTCTACTATGTTTCCTTATGCAACTCCTTAAACTTCCATTTCTTCACTCTCATCTTCAATAATGTCACCAACATCGGGTTCTCTTCTATGCATTGTCTCCATGACATCCAATCTTAAACAAAGTTGCCTAATTTCTCGTTCCATGGATGGATTTTATATGGGTCTCTATGTACATCTTTTGGGCAACATGATTCTAAAACTTATTTCACATAGAGAATAATTATTTCTCTGATACCACTTGATGTAGACCCCACCCTCGCCCAGGGTCCGCGTGACCTCTTGGTCTAAGATCGTTCTAGTCAAGAGATGAAATTGTCTCACAAGATCCCTCCAAGCTCAAAATTTGAATACACAGGTCCTTAACCCACTTCACGAATGCAAATTATTTTCTTCGTGAGTCCTCGAGTGCTCGAAAATCATCCACAGAGATTGAGGGCCAAAACTGTGGGCCAAACCTTCAATCCCCGAAAGTTTCAAGACTTCGGGACTTTTTATCCCCTTTTTATCTTCAAACGCACAACTTGTGAACTGTCAAACAATGGGAATAAAGATAAATGGTCTTCAACGAGCATCTATATCGACAACCTCAAATCTGTTGTTTTCGACTTCAATGCTTTTTTACCACACACAAACTACACACACCACTTGTGAAGTGTCGATCACCAAAAAGGTGCATATTTGATGACTCCTATTACTCCACTGGATCAATGACTCTCCACCTCTTTCACACATTGGGATTCAATTATTTCTCCACAAATCCTTTTCACAAATTTCCCAAATATCCAAAAATGCAATTATGCAAAGTCTCAGATCAATGGTTGTCAAGCATCGATGGATGGATGGTTCTGATCTATTCTCTTCGAGCTTCAGTGGTTTATTTTGGTCATCCACATGACACAAATATTTATATCTTTCGATGTCAAAATGACAAAAATATTATCCTTCCTCCATGTGTCCCCTTCCTAATCGATGGCCAGGATGATTTTGGGACTTCAACTATTTTTCTCCATGTCTACATGATGACGGAAATTTATCGAAGTGCCATGTCCCTGAACTATGAGATATTGCACCACGTGTCCTCCTCCAATGGATGGTTGGGATGGACTATGACATTCGGGCCTTTGCAAGTCTTCACAACACTGCACTATGTTTTCTCTACAGTGTCAGATCTCTGGATCTACTAATGTGTGTCCTTCCTATGATTGACATTCTAGATCAACTACGGACTTCAGGACTCTGGAGAGATTGAAATTATCTTCTCACTATCCTCCTGAAGTATCTATCCTTTGAATATTCTAATCTGAGGATGCATGTCCCTGCCAATAGGTGATCCAGATGAGGTCTGGTACTTTGGGACTTCAAGGGTCCTCTACTCTTGAACCTCAAATCCAAACTTCTTCCAGAGTAGCAGTCCATCAGAGTACATGATTTGTTGACAGGTGTCCTTGGATTTTAGACAACCATGATTAACTCTGTCTTTCGATACTATGGGGGTCTTGACTTATCCACACACAAAATATCTCGAATGTGTGAAGTCTAAAGGACTTCACCGACTATCCCTCATGCAATTCCTCTTGATCCAATGACTATCCACTCTCCTACAAACTCCCAAATGGATCTGGATCTTTGATTCCCACTCTCTGATGTCTCCTCCTTTAAGATTTTCCCCTGAATTCTTCCAAACTCACAAATTCTTAATGAATTACGGGGTTAAGCCCTGCGCTACTTCTCCAAATCTAAGGGTGACATAAGATCTTGGATCCTCTTGAATATATATCAACCATTTGACTATTGAAACAAGAAAATCATCTCCTCCTTAAGGATTTTGACTGCTATCCTTCCCAAGATTTAAGTCCTTGAGGTATTTTTGACCTCTAGTGCACTCCTTGTAGCCTTTCAACTTCTGACAATTTTTTGGCCTTAGATATTTTTGAAGAAAATATCCTTTACACACTCCTTGCACTCGTCTCCTCTGAGACTTCTTCAACACTTAAACAAAGTGTTTTCCTGACGCACTCCTTGCACGAGTCTTGTCCAATCTTTGCTCTCCACTGAGAAACTGTGCACTATTTTCACTTCAACTAAACAACCGTGCACTCCTTGCACTTCAATTGTAAATTCACATTATCTCTTCTGATCTTTTGAGTCTATATTGACTCAGACTAGGCACTGCTTGCGGGAACTATGCACTCCTTGCACCAAGAATCTTAGAAGATAAACAAATGAAAAATTACAGAAACATCAAAGGTTTCCACACTTAACCATGAAAAATATATTCATGCATAAAAGACACATAAATAGATAAAACACAGAGAGCATAAACAAACATCACATGTACTTAAATAATTCATATGAACACAACACCATACATTTGGAATCAAACCTCTTTGCTTCTATTCATTCAATAAAATATGTACATGGACTCATACATCTCTCTACAACTCTTCATAAGTTTCAACAACTCTTTCAAAAACAATAACAATAACATTCAACAAACTCATTTGGGCATACAATACATATATTGATACATGGAGAGGCTTCTCGAGCCTTCCCTCCAAAGTACCTTAGTGTTATCCTATCAGCGTTAATACATTCATCTACTAAGGACTATTAGACTGAATGACAATTACATTCATATATGAGTCGATACTCAGTATTTGTACAACTTTATCTGATAATTAAAACAATTACAACTTCGACAGACTTATGTGGTGGCTCTTGCCTCAAAATATTTAAAATCTTTAAATTACAATGCTTTCAATACAGAATTACGCGCTCTCCTTGGAATTCAAAAGAAATTTGAAATCTGTGCATTGGGTGTTGAGTTCTCCTCCACCTGGCCTCTTTAATTGATGAAGGAGATGCTCCTGCATCAAATATACTCTTTTATTATTATGGAAACAAATTAGTTTGATCCTAGACCTATCGTAAATCACTCTAACAAGTTACACATGATTAAAACAACAAATCTTTTTTTGTTATGAAAAAAAATCATTAATCTCATCATCATCCCGTCATATTCCCACTACTAAATATCCAATTTCTATTCTTCCTTATCATCTCATTCTATATTTTTGAATTGCTCGAATTCATTGTTATTTCCAAAAGGATCAATTTTAGGTTGTATAGATGCCCTCAACTTCTATGTGCATTTATTATAAAATTCAATGCCTATGTATCATGTGCATCCAATCCATGTGAAACGTTATTTATAGAAATCGATTGAAAACCTCACCCTATAAAGTAAGTATCCTATTTCTAGTCACTCAAATATTAAGTAAGTATCCCATTTCTAGTCACTCAAATATTACCCACTTAATGTAGTTACACACAACCTAGCGGTTACTAAAAGGTAATGATATTGCATGCTTATATCCTTTGTCCATGTTTATTTTGGTGGTTGTAGGCTAGGGATAACTCCCGTGAAAATACATCAATTTCTTGTGTTGGCACACCATATATGAAATCTTTTCCGAGTCCTGGATGATGAACGATTTACATTAGATATAATATTAGGTTTTTCATAGATAATGGATTGTGTCCCGAAACTCGAGAATCATTTCATGTTATTAGTACAATGATAGATCCAATCGGATAATAGATCCAAGCTAATGAATGGAATATTTCTTATAGGAATCCAATCAACACGAAACCTTTTTGTTTTGGGTATATATAGCGTTTTGATCCATTTTTTCACATACTTCCCAATGATATTACATTCTGTTATTGGATGACCATATTTGCACTTAAGAAATCTTGAAGCTTATAATAAAAAGTCCCAACCCTTTCATTTCAAAATGCTTTGTTTCCATTCCTCATAAGTTTGATCAATTTTAGGTTTAATTCAACTTACCTTACAACATCATAATTGCACCTTTCTATGGATAAACTAATTGTTGATTATTTTTCCAAACTGATTTCTAGGATTCATCTTCATTATCTACGACTTCATCAAAAAAGAGTTCCAAATCATTGGAATTACAATTATTATGTGTTAAGTGCATTTGATCTTCCAATGTAAATAAGTCGCATATAACCACGTTGGCAAATTCATTAACCACTTTCTACATTACATTCAGTTGAATAGCCCCATTCACTCAATATGACATTCAATATAAATCATCACTTACTTTAATGTACAACTAAAAATATATTCATAACAATAAATGAAATCATACTTCACTCTCCATAATGAAAATATCTTCTTCATATGGCACCATGAACGAAATACACAAAATCTATTGACCATCTATCATTTTCCTAGATAAAATAAATAAATATCATTATCTATCCAAAGAATAGTTGGTATTTTGATCACCTTCTCGATTACAAACAATATACATGATTACATTTGAAACCAAGCCTTTCCTCCATAACTTTCACATACTTGAGGGTTCCTTCACACCTAGACACAAATACCTTAACTTTTTATCCTTTGAAACTCTTTTTGAATGCTTAATTTTTTTTCCTTTTCTTCCTTGTTTGAACTTTTCTTTCATTCTGAGTAACAAATCAGGCTCAGTTTATGAATGGAGTACTCATTCACCTATTCAAACTGGTTCCTTTGAATATTTTCAATATTGGACATGATCCCTCAAATCAGTCCCCTTGTCACTTGTTCAGACTATTTCCTTCACCCAATTTCAAGATCAAACTAGATTCTTCAATCTAGCCCCTTATCACCCAATCGAGTTGTTTCCTTGGCTCAATTTGAAGATCTGGCTTGATTTCTCAGTTGAGCCCATGATCACCTATTCAAAATGTAGCCTTCACCCAATTTTAAGGTCAGGCCTAATTCCCCAAATCAAGCCCCTTAACACCCATTTAAGCTATTGGACCTAATTTCAAAGATCAAGTTTGATCCCTCAACTAGGCTCATTCCCACCCAAGTTTGAATGTGTTCTAATACATTAATATTTGAAGTTAAATGAACTTTCATACTTAGAAGAAGCAGGTGGGCCTTTGAGGAGAATATTCCTAGTAAGAAACTGTAACATCTTTGTTTCGCCAGCTTGTAATTAATCATAAAATAGGATTATCATGCTAAGGCATGTGGTTGATGTAAATGCATTATTGTTAAATTGCCCATAACTTACTCTTGGGCGGTGAAGCCTTGGAGTACGAGTCATGATATCTCTAGAGGAAATAATCAGTTAATGAAGGAAAGGATTGGTGGTTGAATAATCAGCCAACCCCGTAAATGGAAACATGGGCTATTAACCAGAAGTACCACAGAGGCCTGGAAACCCAAGATTCTCTCTGATAGAAGGAATAGGATAGGACGAAAACCTTCCTAAAGAAGGAAGGTAAGATAGATACATAGAGATGGTAAGGAAGAGGGACAAAAAGATAAGAGACATGAGACGAGAGCGCAAGCTCAAAAGGAGATGCGCAAACCAAAAGGAAATGCAGAGAACATGACCTGAAGGACTTGAACACGAGCTTGATGTTGAGGAAGCATATGATAAGCCTTGTAGGGGTACTATGACAGAGAGAAGGTCTTTTAGATATGGCATAAATTCCCTAGTGATATCATGGCTTGGAACGACGGTGGCCATAGTGCTAAGAATGAATGCCTCTGAGCCTATCGTTGGTGGAAAGGAACACACCCACAGTCAGTTAGTTGGCTACAACCTGTAATAGATAAGTATTCTCATGCCCTGTGTAATTGACATGTAACTATGTAATGAAATTGGATATCCTATGAATGACTTAGGGATGTGCATGTGTTCTTAATGGTTATATTGTATCTCTTTATTCTCGTTTAAATTGTGTATTTAAGAAAGTATGGAATTATCTGATTTGTACATGTAAATGCCCGCGCCCTGTGATGGTTTAAGTTAAAATAAGTAAACTGTGAGTTTGTCAACCTTGGGCATAGTTTCACGTGTGCATATCGACACTCTCATTTGTTCTGAGTCTCCTGGAGGAAGGAGTCTATTAAGCTCGAGAGAGGTAGTGCACATATGCACAGGCTCTTTGCGAGGCGGGCAGAGACCGAGAACCTCTTAAGTTATAGAGTTGATGAATGAGCGTAAAGGGTGTGGGGACAAATTATTCTAAGTGTTAAGTTCAAGAGAAAGAGCACAAATATCTTAAGCCTTTCAAAGATAACAAAGCTCAAGAAGAATAGTGAGATTGAAGTATCGAAAGGGAAGGTTCCCTTGCTTGGAAGACGAATGAACAAGATCTGTTTGGGAAGAGCCAAGGTATTTTGTGACCGTTAGATATGGGAAACATGACGGAAGTTAACCCCCTGAGTCCTTCGGACTTCGCGAGTTCGGGGAATTGAGCAAGTTCTTTGTAAGGGAGGTAAAATCCCTGAAGTCCCAAAGTTAATCAGGGCCATAGATCTGAGGATGCTCAGGAGCCATCGTGACTGTTAGATCTATGAGGTAGTCAATCTAGCGTTGACCGCTTCGGGAGAATAGAGGCTTAGTAACGCCAAAAATTCTAAATAATGAAGTAGCGAAGTAATGTGGATCGTGGATCTATGGATGCTTCGAGACCCCTATCGATCGTTTGATCGATAGAACGTGGGTATTATGTTGAGAGTGCCTGGGGACCCATGTGTCGAGTGATGGCAATGCCATGTGTCCTTCTCAGAGTGGCACACACTGGGGTATTAAGAGATGGTTAGTTGTGTTTTCCTTTGGAAATCCTTGATATGAGAGAGAGGATACATGGTGGAAATCCGTCGACTTCGGGTAAAATTACTCCAGAAGAAAACGATTGTGGAGATCATGGCTAGAAAGTTCTGGAAGAGCAGAATGGAATAGAGACCCCAAATGAGGGTATTGATTCTCCTAAGAAGAGAGAAAATTTGAGTCCCCACCGTGGGTGTTTTACATAAACCCCTATGAAGAAGAACCATTTTATGTTGGAACACACACTCATGGCCCTAATTTTATGAGATAAAGAGAGAGTGGTTTCCCCAACATGTAAGATAACCAATATTTTGGTTATCACCCCACAAGAAATTGGAATTTTTCTCTTTTATTTCCTTAAATATGCTTTTCTAACTGAGTATCGCGCACATTTTTCTACAATGAGGTATAAATAATAGAGATTTATTTTTTCGAGAGGAGTTTTTTCATTTGATATTTTAATTTTTAAGTAGTTGAAGAGAGAAACATAGAGGAAACAAACATACAAACTTGAATATATATTTGGTGCATTATGGTTTTGCAACACTAAATGACATTCTTCTCCTTCCACTTCTCATATCTTCATTCTCATTCTCACTATAATCATTTTCTAATTAATATGAATTGTAGAGGGAAGCAATAAGGATTAGGATAATGATGTTGTTATCCAAAACATTGGTGTATTTTCTATCTAAATAGAATGGTTATTTCAGTTATGAGACTCTACAGTCCCTAACACTGAAACTACATTTTTTTTATAAATGAGTTGTTGGGTTTATTCTGAAATCGTAACTATGCTTGTTGCCACTAATCAATAATAAGTTCAAGAAAGTTATGTTTGTTTTTCCTCTTAATATTCTATCTTACATTTCCCATTGGTTTTCTATGTGATAAATATGTTCTAGGAAAGTAGTCATGCCTCGTCCTCTGCTCATATTTGTTCTTTTCTAACTCATTTTCCAAGTTGAATGAGATAATGGTGACCATGGTCCATAATATCATTCCAATGGTTCAATCCTATTAAACCCCCTTCCTGGTCAACCCTTTTTGAATTACCTCCAAAATAAAAATCAGCATCTCGTTCCTATTTTACTTTGATAGTGGATATTAACTCCATATACAATTTTTATTTGTTATAAATCTAGTTTGAGATTAATTTGTTTAGATACATTATCCTTGAGGTATAGTTAAGGAATATTTCCTTAGGACATATCAAGGGTAACCCCCCTCTAGACCAAGAATTGGATCAAAGGCCTAGAGTCCCATATGAAGGTGAATGCTACACAATATTCCTTGGAATTTTTCTCATATGTAAGAGATAGGGGAACACTTGGGGGAAAGCATAACAACTGGTGTCACTACCACCGAGATATTTCTTCTTTGGATATAACAACAAATACATTGGAAACTCCACTATTCATATGTTTACTTGGTTGTTAACCTACTTATTAATGATACCCAACATCTTGTATTATTGAATATTTGTAGCTTTCCTAAAATTTACTAGTGGCTTCTTTGAGGAATGAAGTGCTATTCCCATCAGTATTAATTATATGTTTCTTGTGGTGAACAAGTAGCATCTCTTAATGAAAAATTATCTCACCTCGCAACCCCATATCCATCTCATAATCTTGGACCAAGATCATATCAAATAATGTCTCTTCAAGGACCATCTCTTTGTTGACACCATTTATTTAGGTTGGGATTATAATATTATATTGCATATTTTGTTAAATCTCATCTTGAAATTTCTCACGACCTATTTGATGAAAAATCTTAGAAAATATGCTAATTATAGATACATGTTTACTTGAATCTATATTCTATCAATATTGGTTATGATAGGATGTTATTTCTCAATTTTTGTCCCTAAACCCTTATCTTCAAAGACCCATAATGCTAAAAAAGATTATTTACCCTTTGCGTTAACTATCAACATGGAAAAAATTCATCCTAGCTATGTCAATCTTTGGATGGTCGCAAGATATCAACCCTTAATGTTGCCTACAACCCTTCAAACATTACTTGATGGATATTTTAAAACCCTTCCAAAATTCAATGGAATTTACTTTAGAGGTGGCAATGACCATATCACAACATTTCATGATTTCAGTAATACCCTCCTTATTGAGAATGATTTTTTTTAATGCATCTCTTTGCACATTCCTTGGAAGGGGATGCTAGATCCTAGTTTAGGCACTTGAAAATACACTTGATATCCACTTGGGAGTATTTGAATTATCATTTCCTATGTATGTGGGGAAATATAAAGGATCCTTTATAGATTTTAATAGAATTTAATTCTCTAAGGAACTATTTGGAATGGATCACTATATAATTTTTCATCTACCTTGGTACTTTTTGGGTGGAAAATTTGGAGAAACTGGCTTATAGGGCCCATTTTAGTGGTGGGTCATAGTTTGGATATTTGGGGTCTAGAACATTATAGAGACATTTTTAGGGATCAAATGAGACTTTTTGGGGTCAAAATATTGTGAGCATAACACCCAACACCTCAAAATTGTTCTACACACCGAGACCTTTCCAATGGTGTGAAAAGTATCTCAATTAGAGTTTTCATGCATAAGTTATGCCTCCCGAAAATTGACCTAAAATTATTGATGACCATGTAACTCAATAGAGGCCACATCAACCCCCATTACTCATGTGTGAGGATATCTATGTGTATAATTTCAAGAATATTATAGATGGTTGAAAACCCTAACACGTATTCATGGTTGAGGCATGCAAAAACACTAACCCTAGACATCTATCAAACTATGTTAAATATTGGGACACTAGGAGGAGAGGGGGTTCCATTATTTTAGGCTTGTAATTGTTCCCATATTTGAGTAGAGCATCAGGGAGGGGTATTTGAGAGAGTAATAGAGGGGGAAGAATATTATATTGTATCCATTCAATCCACAATGTCAAAGGCAACTCCACAATGTGTGCCCTTTTCTTTGTATTTGAATTTTAGTAACTAAAGAAAAGAGATCAGAGCATAGGGATCACCTTCTTATTGGGTTTTCTCCAATTTCAAGTTTCCTAGGATACATATCATGTTCATTTATGTGGATAGTGTGTTCATTTTCATTTTCTTTCATTTTTGTATTTCAAGTATTTCATAAATTTTAGCAATAGGCTAGTGATAATGAATTTGATATCTAACGAAATAAATTTGCATAATAAAATATTCCAACTTCATACAATATTTTTTCTAATGAATTTTTCTAGTGGAATATACAAATTACATTATAGATCAAGTAAGGACAGAAGGTGAAAAAACATTCAATAATAGGTTCTTCAAGTCTTATCATGGTAACTCTGAGAATGTTAGGCCTTCAAAAGATGATACCTTGTCGATGCATACTATTTCTTGAGGTCATTATGTTTCACTATACATGCAATAAATGAATTCATAAAATATGGATTCCACACTTGATGATGCATTAGAGATAAAAGGTATCATTCTGAATTTTAAATTCTTAGCATCCTCTCGTCCCCATTGTCTCAAGGAAAGTGTTAGCCTCCTCTCATCCCCATTGTCTCAAGGAAAGTGTTAGCCTCCTCTCGTCCCCATTGTCTCAAGGAAAGTGTTAGCCTCCTCTCGTCCCCATTGTCTCAAGGAAAGTGTTAGCCTCCTCTCGTCCCCATTGTCTCAAGGAAAGTGAATGTGAGAAAGAATCTAAGGCCACATCGTATATTCTAGACATAGTGAATTATTTTTTACATAAAGGTATCTTATCATTTTCATAATTGAGAGAATATCGTGTAAGGTACCAGATGCAATATATTATGTAGAAACTAGAATATTTAGAAATTTCCAAGTGGACATCAAAATATTGAGAGAACAATACCAAAAATAATACCAGAAATAATACCTTTATTCAAGAAAGCAATGTTCACTTGCCTCTTCGAGGGGAAAACCTCTAGCAGAGGAGAGTTATTTTAAAATAATTTCTGAAAGACAAACTTTCTCATACCTCCTACTCTTATTTATATTAATTCAATATTATAAGGAACATTCTAGAGGAATATCCTTCTAGAAGAAGAAACTTCTATTAGTTCTTCTTACATTGACTTGTTCACATTTATTTAATAGGAATTATTAACTAATGTTGACCTTTATTACATGGAAAATATATATCATTCTAACTAATAACCAACTAATAGGGGTTAGGTTCAAATCCTAACATTCCCTCCTCATTCAAAAGCATCCTTTTCCTCAAGGACGAATATGTTGGAATTGTTGCAGTACGACTGTTGGTTTCCAAGTTGCATCCTATGGAGATGTGTCCCTCCACTTGATCATTGCGTATTCGATAGTTGGATGACACAAGTGATTCTCACGGACATTGAGGACAAACTCTAGTTGCATCCAAATGGATCCTTTTTCATCTAATTCAGGAAGGATGCTTTGAACCTGGAAATTCTAACCCACCACTTTCTTAGAATATAACACATGGAACACCAGATGTATTTTTGAGGTAGATGGAAGTGATATTTTGTTGGAAAATGTACCAATACATTTGATAATATGATAGGGTCCATAAAATTTTGGTGCCAAATTATGGTGGCCATGGGATTTGAGGGAGGTTTTCTTGTAAGGTTGGAGTTGGGAAAACACATGATCCTTCTTAGAAAACTCATTCGAATCGTTGTTGGTCATCCAATTTCTTCATATGATTTTGGGTCATGTGGAGGTTATCCATCAAAGCTGCAAGGGTAGTTGGTCTACCTTGAAAAAACTTATCAATATCTTGTACGCTTGATGTGACTGCAAGATATGAAGTTACTGTATGTGGTTGTTGGCCATACATCATTTCATATGGTTTCATTTTGGTTGTTGTATGATAGAAAGTGGTGTACCACCATTCTACGAAGGGTAACCATTGCACCCAATGATACTGTTTGTCCGAGGAAAAACAACAAAAGTAGGTTTACAAAAATTTATTGGAAACTTTTGTTTGGCCATTCAACTAGGGGGGTAGGATGTTCTCATGTTAAACTATGTGCCTTGTAATTTAAAAAATTCTTTCCAAAATCTATTGGACAAAGTCGGGTCGCAATAAGACATTATGGATGTTGGCATGCCATGTAGTTTGAAAATATGATCAATGAAAACTTTCACCACCATAGTGGGTGTAAAAGGGTGGGGTAAGGCACAAAAATGTTCATACTTTGAGAGGTGATCTACCATGGCCATGATGAATGACTTGTTTCTGTCTCTTTGAAGTCCCATGATAAATTCCATGGATATGTTAGTCCAAATAGAAGTTGGAATGGGTAATGGTTGGAGAGCTCTAGGGGTATTCATAGTTTCATCTTTATTGGGTTGGAAAATATCACATTATGTGACAAAGGTAAAGATGCATTTCTTCATGCATTCCCATAAAAGAGAACAATGAGCATGAGCATATGTATTTTGGAATATTGAATGTCCTTTGATGGAAAATGAATGCAAATCATTTAAGATCACGGTCTTGAGTGATGAATTCAGAGACAGAACCAATCAATCCTTATATTGAACGATATTGTCTTACCAGGTTTACCCTGTGGGTGGGTTTGGTTCCTCCTCAAGAAACTATATTACCCACGATACAATTGGGTGGTTGATCCAGTCTTGTCGAACTTCCTCAATGAAATTATGAACTATTTTAATGACAAGGAAAAGAGGGGACCTTCATCCTCATATTGGCTTGACAATGCATTTTCCACTACATTTTCTTTGCCTTTTTTATATATGATCTCATAATCATATCCCAACATTTTTGTCAACCACTTGTTCTGTTCTGGGGAGGATAACCATTTTTCTAGGAAATAGTTCATACTATGGTGATCTGTTTTGATATGAGAATGGTGGCCCAATATATAGAGTATCCAAGTGTGTACAACATCGAGAATGGACATAATTTCCTTTTCATATGTAGATTTCCTAAATTGTGGCCACTGAAATCCTGGCTTGTGAAGGAAAGAGCTCTACCTTCTTGTGTTAGAAATGCACCAATACCAATGCCTAAAGCATCAAATTCCACGATTTGTTTTTTGTTTAAATCAAGGGTCGATTGGATGGGTGTTGTGCACATGGGATGCTCTAAATCAGTGAAAACATGTCCTATTTTTGGTGTCTAATGAAATGCATTCTTCTTAATAAGGTTTTTCAATGGCTGGCAAATTTTACCATAATGTTGGACATATTTCCTGTAATATCTCGTGAGGCCCAGGAAACCCAGTAGGTGTTTCAAGGTCCTAGGTCTCGACCAATACTTCATATCTTGAATATTTTTTGGGTCCACTCTTACCCCCACGTGGCCCACATTGTGTCCGAAGTATTCAACTTTGCTCGCCCCAAAAGAACACTTGGACTTTTTGACAAACAATCAATTGTCTTGTAATGATTGGAGTAGTTTTTCCACATGAGGTAGATGGGAATTCCAAGTGTGGTTGTAAATGAGGATGTTGTCGAAGAAGACTAGAACAAACTTTTGAAGGTATGGGCTTATTCAAGACACTTTGGAAGGTACATGGAGCATTACAAAGTCCAAAATCCATTACCAAGAATTCATAATGGCCTTCATGAGTTCGGAAATAAGTACTTGGAATATCTTCTTCATTCATCTGAATATGATGATATCCTGAGTGACGATCTAATTTGGTGACGATGTAGGAACCATGGAGTTTATCAAAAAAATCATCAATGGAAGGAATCCAAAACTTATCCTTAATGGTCAATTTATTAATGGCCCAAAAATATGGACACATGCACCAGGAACCTTGTTTTTCTAAGACCATCACAATAGGGGATGAATATGGGATGGTAATTGGGAAAATGACACTGAACTTTGGTAATTCATACACTATTTTTTCTATTTCATTTTTTAAGAATCTAAGGCCTGTAGTAAGAATCTAAGGCCACAGTGTATATTCTATACATAGTGGATTATTTTTTACATAAGGGTATATTATCATTTTCATAATCTAAAGTAGATGGCGTAAGCTACCAGATGTAATATATTATGCAAAAATTGGAATATTTATCAATTATCAAGTGGATAGAAAAATATTGAGAGAGAAATACTAGAAAAAATACCAGAAATAATACCTTTATTCAAGAAAGTAATGTTCACTTTCCTCTTCGAGGGGGAAACCTTCAGTAGAGTAGAGCTCTATTAAAATAATTTCTAAAGAGAATCTTTCTCATACCTCCTACTCTTATTTATACTAATTCTATATTCTAAGGAACATTCTAGAGGAATATCCTTCTAGAAGCGAAAGCTTCTATTAGGTCTTCTTACATTGACTTTCTCACATTTATTTAATACTCCTTATTAACTAATATCAGCCTTTATTACATGGAAAATATATATCATGATAACTAATAACCAGCTAAGAGGGGCTAAGGTTAGATCCTAAGATATAGGAGGACATGATTTTGGATTACATTAAAATTGCAACATCTGTGAAATCAATCCTATGAGCCCATTACATATATGCAACACCAATTTTAGTATAATGAGACATCAAATCTTGATGAAATGGGGGTGTTCATAAACACTAAATGGCACATTCATGGTGAAAATACTTCGAGGTCAACATTTCAACATGAGGAAGAAAATTTTCATACCAATGATGATTGGTCACCTCCCTCCTTTCCAAAAACAGTGGGAAACCAAATGATACAAGTAAAGAAGTGGGTGATCTGCAACTCATTGGTCTTGAAATTCATGAAACATTTAATGAACCTCTTTATTTATTAAAATATATTATTATTAATAATTTATCATTAGATTCTAGTTTGGATATAGAGGATCTTAACAAAGATGAAAATGACTCCCAACAAGAAAAATATGAACACGATAAAGATACTAATTACTGCTCCATGATAGATGAGAAGGTATATTTAGTTACTCTTAGTCATAGTGAGGAAACAATTCTCATATATCTTCATCCTAATCGTGAAGGAGAAAGGAGAATTCATCTTCAACAATAATATTTCCAAGATAGCAATAACAGTGAGGGTTTCCAAGGAAACCATAATAATGGAGAACATAAATGTTACTATGAAAACAAAGAAGGGTACTACACAAAATATCAAGATGGAAATGAGAAGTAAATTCCACAAACATTAGAACATATATGTTTTAAATTTGATGGTAGCCTTGGAAATAATGGTGATAATTAGAAAACCATAGATGATATTACATATAAGAAACTAATGAGAAGTTTAGATACGATATTCACGAAGAAATCTGATTTGTAATTTTCACTTACTTTTAAGCCTAAATGCACCAAATAAGTGATTCTTCATGATGACCTAGTTGCAACATGGATCGAGGAGACTTTCGATAAATAAAAAGAGAAAAATAGGATATTAGACATGAATAACTCGTTATTTATTTTCCTCTTTTTCCACTCATTTCCGTCGTGGTTTCATTTTTTTACCAATGTTTCTATATTTTTTTTTTGTTCTCAAGTAGTGTTATCCCCTCATGGGAAGATGATATGGTTATATAGGATTTTGTTCCTTTTCTTTTTTCTTACTAAACCCCAATCACATATACCATCCAATTACCTTTTGCACACACAAATCCCATAGCCTTATTAAAATAATTACATCATTATGTTGATAGTGTCATGTCACCTAATGGGCCCACTTGCTTGATAGGTTAGGTAAGTAGGTTTAATTTTTTTTAATTAATTCCATTCATTTTATTCTCATCCTTTTGGAATTATTTCCAACACAAAATTCCCTTATCCAAAAGTAGAGAGTTTGATAAGAAGTAAATTTTTGAATCCATATATCCTAATGGATTGAGGCATTGATATACTCACCCTAGTGTAAACATATTGACACTTCACATGAAGGATCCATCCCACATATGGATCCAATTTTATTACCTTATTTAGACCAAATAAATTACATGTCTAAATACATCTAAAACAAAACCTTGCATCCATAATTTTCACATACTTGAGGTTTCCTTCGAACTTAGACAACATACCTTGAACATTTCAACCTTTCTAACCCTTTATGAATGCTTAAAAAAATTGTATTTTATTCCTTTTTTGAAATTTGATTTCATGTAGAGTAACAAAATGGGATTTGTTTCACCTAGTCAAACTATTTCCTTGGCATGGTTCCTCAAATTGGGCCCTTTATCACTTATTCAAACTATTTCCCTCACCCAATTCAAAGATCAGGGTGGATTCCTCAATTGAGTCCCTTATCACCCATTTGAGTTGTTTTCTTAGGCCTATTTCAAGATCAAGCCCAATTACTCAATCAGATCCCTTGCAACCTATTTAAATTGTAGTCTTCTCCTTATTTCAATATCAAGCCCATTTCCTTAAATCAAGCCCCTTAATACTCATTTGAGTTGTTTCCTTAGACCACTTTCAAAGATAAATCCTAATTTCTCAATGAAACCACCTACCATATAATATCAAATGTGTTTGAATGAATTCAAATTTAAAGGCAAATCAAGGTCCATACTTCAAAGGAATAGGTGGCCATATAGTTAAAATATGTCTAATAAGAAATCACCACATGAAGAACCTAATTATTTTGTGTTACAACACATGTGAATGACCGTAATTTCATCGGATTATGAGAGAGTGGTGGTCCCAAAGTACAAGTTAACATAGAGTTCAAATAGAACCCCATGGGAAATTGAAAGGTTTCTCATTTATTACACCAAAGATTCATTTGTAACTAAATACATGGTGCATTTTTTCCCAATGACATATAAATAAGAGGGATTTATCTTTACATCACAATATTCTCATTTGAGATTTTAATTTTTTAGTAGTTGAAGAGGGTGAAATATAGGTAGAGGCCATCAGAAAATAAATATCCTCTTGGTGAATCACACTTTTGAAACAACTAATCGAATTATCCTCCTTCCACTTCTCATCAAATTCATTATCATTCTCAATACAATAATCTTCTCAGTAACAGGATATGTAGAGGGAAGAAATAAGGCCCAAGAAAAGGATTCTATAATCACAACCCCGAGTGTATTTTTGACTTAATAGAGTGGGTGTTTTAGATATGATACTCTCTAGTACGTAACATTGTAACTATTATTTTTGGTAAATGTACTATTGAGAAATGTACTATTGAATTTATTGTGAAATTAGGACCAAGGTTGTTTCCAATGATTGGTATTAAATTCAGGCAAGTTATTTTTTTTTTCCTCTTCATTTTTTGTCTTACATAATGTTGAATAAGCTAATGGATCTATTCTTGTACTAACTAGTTGTTTTATATAGGGAACATGTGATAGGAAGTTGTTTTTCCTCCTCCTTTGCCCATATTTGTTCTTATTTGAGTTATTTTCTGAGTCAAACTAGATTGTGGTGCTCATGGTTTTGAAGATCATTCACATGGAAAACTATCATTGAAATCCCTTGTTGACTGCCCCTTTTTGTTGCCTCCAAAATAAAAGTCAACATCTTATTCCTGTTCTAAATTGTTAGTAGACATTGACTCTAAGAATGATTTTTCTTTGTTATAAATCTATTTTTATCTTCAACTATTTAAATCGGTTGTTCTTGGATGAAAAAAGGTTACTCTTTCATCAGGACATATTCAGGGTACCTCCTGCTAGCCTAAGAACTAGCTTGAAGGAATTGAGTGGCATGGGAATGTGCATCCAGAACATTATGCCCTAGCATTTGGGCCCTCTATGAGAGACAAGGGAAAACCTAGGGGACAATAGCTATGTAATATGTTTTTTCTATTAGAAATCCCCATGCATATCTTGTAAACTAAATAAAAAAATGAGAAAAGACCCAAAGAATCTATAGTGGAGTTACTCATTATTTATAGTAATGTTGTTTTAAGCCCTAAATAGTGGCTCATTACCCATTAATTAGGGAATATTACATGAGTAATGTTATTTTATTTATGTCATATTTAGTCCATTAGTTGTAATTATACCTCCTAGTCTCCTATATATACCAAGGAGACATTTTCATCTAGAATCATCTTGTATTTGAACATTTATGTGGGCATATAATATTTACCCCTCGAAGAGGTTTATTATATGAATTTATATATTTTTCAAGGTGTTGAGTACTTATTCTGAGGATTTTCTATGCTATATTGATATTTGGTTCCTAACGTATGGTATCAGAGCTCAAGGTCTTGGGGTTTCACTGCTACATCTAAGACACCTTGGAATTTTCACTATAACTTTTTTTCTACAATGATTCAGAAGGAACGACTTGGAGGATATTTATTATATGGATCACGGTATGTTGGGTTAAAATTCCATCTCCTAAGGCCTTATACTGTCGGATATAAAACCTTTCTAATATAGGGTTCTGGAATCATCCTGAATTGAGTCATTGCAGAATTTTCTCTATTAAATTTCTTCTATAACGTTTCAAACCCTGAACTCCATAGGATATTGACAAAAATCAGTAAGGTGTCCTTGGTAACAATTTTATCTTCTGGGTAATCTTACATTTGTATATACACCCTGTGGAAGATAGGGTATTTGACTAGTCTCAAGCAGGTGTTCTGGGTAAAACAATCATAAATTCTTCCTAGAGTATCCAAATTGAGTGAGACTAGTTTCATTGGATAATGGACAACTTGTAGTAGTTCTGGTACGAGTTTCAGAATTTATATCAATTATTTTGTGTGGGGAACGTTATACAAGTGAGATCTCCTCAAAAGGAAAAATATCAGCAAGTTAAGGGGAAGTTACCATAAATTCCACTTGACACATCCAATTTTGATCAGACCTGTGGCATTGAAGAGAAGAAATATCACAGACCTACAAAAAAAAAAAATTCATACTCAGAAGGGCCGAAATTTTGGAGATACAATAAAAGGAATACTGTCTATTAGAACCACCTCAAAATCAAGGTTTAAAGTGATACTTGGCCAACATGCCACCAAAAAAGGGAACTTCTACAAAAAATAAGCCTCTAGACAATACTAATTGGAATCTTGATGAAGGTGAAGAAATGCGTAGGGACGTAAATGATTTACAAAATAAGACAGTAACAAAATATGAACTACAAGATATGGAAGCTAAGTTGGAGGCAATAAATACTAAGATAGATGGTTTAAAAGGGGAGATCATGGAACGATTAAAAATTTTCCTAATAGAGAGGACACCTGAAAGTGAAAATGCATCCCATGAAATTCATGATGAGGACACAAGGAAGGTGAATCAAGAATGGAGAAAATCCAACTTTGGTTTGAAGACCAACCGTGTTCCTAAGATCGATATGAGGAAGTTTGATGGCAAGGACCCTATCGCATGGATACTTCAAATGGAGCAATTATTTGATCTACATAATGTGCCACATACACAAAAGGTATAAATTGCTTCTTTATATTTAGAACTCAATCAATTTGTGTGGTATTGATGGCTTTGTTCTCGCAAATCACTCGTCACTTGGATAATTTTCATGGAAGAAATAATAGAACACTATGAGGATACAAGGAGAAATACCTTCTTTAGCCAATTGATAAATCTCAAGAAAAAGGGTTCAGTTACAAAGCACATTCAGAACTTCCAAAGATTGAATATAAAGGTAACACATATTCTAGATAAGCACTTGATTGATGTATTAATAGGAACTTTAAAGGATAACATTCAACATGAGGTTCACCTTTGGAAACCCAAATCATTGGAGAATGCATTTAGGGTGGCAAGAAATGTTGAAAGTAAAAATATGGCTATGGCTACTAGAAGGACCAATCCTAACATATATAGAGAGAATAATGCTCCTTCTTCTAAAACACCTCAACCTACAAGGCTTAAACCTCAAAAATTGGAGGAAAGAAAAGCAAAAGGTTTATGCTTTAATTGCAACAACAAGTACAGTAAGGGACATAAGTGTGGCAAGAAGAAATTATTCTACATAGATTGTGAAGAGGAAGAAGAAGAAGAAGAAGAACAAGAACTATCTCAAGATGAAAACGTAGAAGCAATTTCATCTAAACAGTTGAATCCCACGATATCATGTAATGCATTGGCAATTTGGCTGGCATTGACACTCCTCAAACCCTCAAGATCGAAGGATATATTAAAAAGAAAAAGGTAATAGTCCTAATTGATTTTGGCAGTACTCATAATTTCATTCACTATGAATTAGCCAAACTCTCAATTGCTTTGTATATCTAGCACCAGAGTTTCAAGTAATGATTGCAGATGGAGGAACTATCAATTTCTCAGAAAAATGAAATAAGATCAATCTTACTATGTGGGAATATGATCTAGAATCGGATCCAGGAGGCTTCCCAAGTCTAGAAAAGGATAAAAAACTAAAGTTCTCATAATCAAACGAAACCAATTCCATTGCGACCAGCTTGTCGCACTGATTCCGGCCATGTATTTACTTTCACAAAAAGACTTTATATGTGAGAGTTATCGCACTCTGACCGTTTTTCCAAACAGCTAAAAAGTCAACAGGTCAACTGGAAAAAAGCTAATGATGATGTTAGCATGACATCCTTCTAACATCAACAAAGTGACATGTGGTAGCATAGCAACAGGGTGACTGAGGATAGGACAGATCCACTCAAATGATGACAAGTGGCATTTTTTAGACCAATGAAGAGGTGCCACGTGGCCGACGTGGGCTGCCACATGGCACCCTATCACTGGTTGGAAGTGTAAATTTTTTATGGAGCTCATGGGTCTCGAACCCATGACCTGGTTGTGGAGCTAATGCTTTGGGAGAGGTCCAATGACCAATGCGCCAACACATATGTTAGTATTTGAAACCCACTTTATATTTAATTAAAGTGTAATGTAATGTATGTGGGGGCGGAAAGGGCTGGGGGTAATCCCCAACCCGTGGACTTACAAAACAAGGTACCATAAGGTAAAGGGTTGGTCACTTCACTTCATGCACTAGGATATAGGACTAGATCCCATGCAGAGCACCCCAATACCAGGAGCCAGTGACTCTAGAGGGCCAGCGCACAGCCCAAATGGTTGGTGCTTGGCCATATGGAAACACATGACCCTATGCTTGCGCGTGTGCCCAACCCCTTTGGGCTACTCTGTGTATTTTTGAATTTTTTTACAGAGTGGGTTTTATTATATGGTTTTTGGGATTTTTATTTGATTTTTATGCATGTTAATGGAGGATTTGGCCATTATTGGGAGATATTGGGCTCTTTTTGAGCCCAGATTTTGGGAGGAAGTTGGGGAAGGATAACCAACTTCAGATTTGTAAACAACCAGTCCTATTTGTGGCCATGGGGGACAGTCAGAGTAGAGTTATGCTGAAGCAAATCCAAGCCAAATTCATTTTGATGCACGAAAGTTGTTAAGGAGCAGACACTTGCGGGCCATTTCTGGGAGCTCCAGACATCCGTTTTGAGTGTTGTTTCTTTTGTTGGGTTCTAGAGATTTGGAAAAACAAGACCAAATCAATATTGTATCCCTATGGAACTACTGCGATGTATTTTTGATCTTTTAACAGAAATAAATAAGCCTCCCCCACTAAGACAAAGGCCCGAAGACGTACGCAATTTTGTGTCGAACTCCGTTATCACTTCTCTTGTTATGGTTTTTTATTCTTGTTGCTTTAGTTAAGATCTGTATATTGTCTTATGGCTTCTATGCATATTCATTAAATCCTTCCTCTTTCATTCAACTTCAAAAATGGTTAATTAACACATGCAAATAATAACTCAACCACAGTCATTAAAATATCTTTTCGGATCAAGTGGTATCAGAGCTAGTTGACATTTGGATTTGAGTTTTGCATGTTAACCAGGGAAGAGCTACAACGTTGTGAAGGAGAGATTGTTGCAAAGAATACATTAATTGTATTGAGAAAGAGAGCTTCTCACAATGATAATATGGCATCAAAAGAGGGACTTTCTCTTGGTGAGAAAGAGTTTTAAAAAACTTTCCTTGTATGTCGGAGATGGTGAAAGTTTTGTACAAGGATTACTTGGAACTAAAGAGACCAGTTTTGGGTGAATCTTCAAAGGGAAAAGGTGAAGAAGGAGAGGATAATCCTCATATTCCTCCTTCACCTCCATCATCACGTCCTTCTTCTCCTTCTTCTTCAAGTTCAAGTTCTAAATCTAATGCAAAGAAACATGTTCATAAACATAAGAATGAAATTCCATTATTAAAACTTGATGTTAAATTTGAGTTACCCATATATGATGGTGAAGTTAATGTAGAGAGACTTGAAAATTGGGTCAGGCAGATGGAGGTTTACTGTAGTGTGCAATAGATCAAGGATGAGGCCACACAAATCAAGTTGACATCTTTGAGACTTGCAGGTACAACTCTCATCTTGTGGCAAAGAAAGTTGCAAAATGGAACACAACAAGTGGGTAATGTATTTCCATCATGGCATCTAATGTATTTCCACTTGGGATCGGATTCGGGTGACGAATCTAAGGTCTCATTGGTTGGTATGACAGGTAAAATTTGTGAAGGCATTGATCGTATAAGTAATTTGTTTCATATAAGGGTAAGCATGCGACACACTAAGATAGACACATTAATCGACAATGGATCTCAATCTAATCTAATATTAGAAGAATTGGTTAAGCAATTGGGGTTAAAAACACAAGTACATCATAAACCTTACACACTTAAATGGATAAGCAATCATCATCAAATGCACATAACAAAGCATTGCACAATCAAATTTGCAATTTCATCTAAGTATGTGGACGAGGTAACATGTGATGTAGTGCCATTACAAGAATGTGGAATGGTCTTAGGTAGTCCATATTTATATGATTGAAAGGCAATCTTATACAGGACAAAGAATCAATATCAATTAACCAAAGTAGGTCAATATCCATTAACCTGATAATATATAGTATATTATATATATACTTTTTTCTTACCTATTATATATTTACTACATAATTCCTCTTCTTTCCTCATTCTTTCACTAAGTTTCTCAAATGGTTAATTAATGGATGCAAAATTAAAACTCAATGATAAGTCATTAAAAGATCCTATGGATCAAGTGGTATCAGAGCTAGTTGACATTTGGATTTGAGTTTTGCATGTTAACCAGGGAAAAACTACAGCATGGTGAAGGCGAGCTTGTTGCAGAGAATCCATTAATTGGATTGAGAAGAAGAGCTTCTCACAGCAAGAAGATGGCATTGGAACAAGGGATTTCTCAGGATGAGAAAGAGTTCCGGAAAACATTCCTTGCTATGTCGGAGATGGTGAAAGTTTTGTACGAAGATTACTTGGAATGGAAGCAACCATTTTTGGGTGATTCTTCAAAGGGAAAAGTGAAGAGGAAGAGGAATTATGACAGCCATATACACATTTACAGATATGAAATGAAATAAAAGACATCAAACCATAACATGCAGACTGATAACGGAGTTCGACACAACTTTGCCTACGTCTCCGGGCCTTTGTCTCTGTGGGTAGGCTTCTTTATTCCTGTTCAAGAGCTCAAAAATACATCACTGCAATGCCAAATGGCTACAATACTGATCTTTTCATGTTCGTCCAGATCTCTAGAACCCTGCAAAGAAAATGACACGCAAAACGGGCATCCGGAGCTCCTAGAAATGGTCCGACAGTGTCTCCTCCTCAAAAACTTCTCTGCATCAAAAATGGCTTTATCTTGGTTTCCCTTCAGTATAACTCTACTCTAAATGCTCCTATGGCTTCAGAGCATCCAAAAACCCCCATCTGGGTTCTTTCAGCACCTCAATCGGTCGAAAAACGAAGAAGTTAGGCCTCCTGGAAGTCTTTCCCTTCAAGCTTGTTGTCACTGGTTCTACAAAATGCACCCTTGTAAATTGAACCTGGCACACACGCAATAAATAGCATGAAAAACCAACACCAGGTGCAACCATGCCAATGGTACAAACCGTAGGACGGTTAAGGGTGCACCAGCCCCTAACCGCCTAGGCACCTGGGCATATGGGTCATAGGACCTCGCACTATAATAAAAAGGGCTAACACTTAAAACCATTTTGAAACCACTCCCGCGCACTCTGATTATGGTCATATGTCACAGGCTATGTGACTTGAGGCTTTAATACATAAACCCCATACGCAATCAATGGAGACATGGTCGTATGGGAGTGTATATAGGACCGCGGGCTCTGTTTTGCAATCCAAACCCATGCGCCATTTAAACATCGGTCATATGGTAATCAATGTAACCACGGGCTGAAATCTGTTTACACATATGCGCATGCCATTTAAGAAAGGTTATGGTCATATATAAAGGCATGCTACCAGGGCTGGGGCTAAGCCCCATCTCGGACGCGCCCCATATAACATTTCAAACCAATTTAAATATAATACAACACATAAACCATATAAGAACCACCGTGTGGGCTAATGGTAGCCCACACTCTACCAAAGCGTTGCCAAAGGGGGAGGTCACCAATTCGAACCTGGTCGACTACACAAAATTTTGATTAATAAACAAAAACCAATAAAGGGGTGCCATGTGGCAACCCATGACTGGGCCACGTGGCACCATAACATTTGCCAAGAAATTGCCACGTGTCGTCAATTGATTCGACCACAACTGCCAATAATAAAATGCCACATCAGCATGTATGGTCAAGCCACATCACCTCTGCTATGTCAGTGTACGGTCATGCCACATCAGCATCCGTACGGACTGCCCAGTCAGTGTCCTTTTTTTACCTGTTTGATGATTCAGACAGATCGTGATATCTTCTCCATACGGAGCCCATTTGACAAAGTAAATATACCATCAAAATCAGGAAGAGGAGACAGACACAATGGAACTAGTTTCGTTGCATTCCGAGAACTTTCACTTTTGAGCATTTTTCAAGCCCTGTCAGGCTTCTGGATCCGATTTCGTATCAATTAACCAAAGTAGGTCAAGATTATGTGGTTTTTGCTCATCATGTTAAGGAAAATAAAACACTTCAAACAATGGAACAATTAAAGAAGGTAGTTCAAGCAAGAAACAAACCAATAATTGTTTCAAATGAAGTAATCGATCTTAAGCAAGAACAAGAAATGATTGTTGAATGGAAAATCAATCATAGGATGCTTCAAGATAAGCTCATGTCGTGAAAATATTACAAGTATATTAGCTCATTTGCAATCATCTTTTTGATGCTATCATTAACAATGTTGTCTACATGGATGACAGTGGCTTGAGTAAAATGTGACACAATTCAAATGGCTAACAATATGTTGTCAGTTGTCATGATTGTGTTACAGTTGATCTTGATGAGACAGGTGCCGAAGACAAAATTCAGAGATAGAGGACAAGTCGGGTGGCCTATCTCGAGCTTTTTGACTAGTCAGTAACCTTTTGGGGACCAAAAGGTCCTTTAGTGGGGAGGTGTGATCCATAATCAGATCCAGGAGGCTTCCCAGGTCCATAAAAGGCTCAAAAATGAAAGTTCTTGGAATCATACAAAACCAATTCCATTTCGACCGACTCGTCGCATTGATTCTGACCATATATTTACTTTCACAAATGGACATTGTATGCAAGATTTATCGCACTCTAACCATTTTTCCAAATAGCTAAAAAGTCAACAGGTCAACTAGCAAAAAGTCAATGATGATGTCAGCATGATGTCTTGCTGACATCAGTAAAGTGACATGTGGCATCACAACAACAGGGTGACTGGGTAGTTTGACTGGGGATAGGACAGATCCACTCAGATGATGACAAGTGGCATTTTTTTAGGTCAATGAAGAGGTTCCATGTGGCCCAGATGTGGGTTGCCACGTGCCACCCTATCACTATTTGGCAGTGTAATTTTTTTATGGAGCTCATGGGTCTCGACCCCGTGACCTGGTTGAGGAGCTAATGCTTTGGCAGAGGTCCAGTGGCCAACATGCCAACACATATGTTAGTATTTGAAACCCACTTTATATTTAATTAAAGTGTAATGTAATGATTGTGGGGGCGGAAGGGGATGGGGATATGACCCAGCCCATGGACTTACCAAACACGAGACCATAAGCTAAAGGGTTGGGATCTCCACTTCATCCGCTAGGAGATAGGACTAGATCCCATGAAAAGCGCCCCAAGACCAGGAGCGAGCGCCTCTAGAGGGCCAGCGCACAACCCAAAGGGTTGGTGTTTGGCCATATGGCAACACATGACCCTCTGCTTGTGCGTGTGCCTAACCCCTTTGGGATACTCTGTGTATTTTTGAATTTTGTTACAAAGTGGGTTTTATTATATGGTTTTTGGGATTTTTATTTGATTTTTATGCCTGTCAATGGAGGATTTGGCCATTATTGGGAGATATTGGGCTCTTTTTGAGCCCATATTTTGGGAGGAAGTTGGGGAAGGATAACCAAATTCATATTTGTAAAAAACTACGCCTGTTTGCAGCCATGGAGGACAGTCATAGAAGAGTTATGTTGAAGAAAAGCTAAGCCAAATTCATTTTGATGTAGGGAAGTTGTTGAGGAGCAAACACTTGCGGAACATTTCTAGAAGCTCCAGACATCCGTTTTGAGTGTCGTTTCTTTTGATGGGTTCTATAGATATGGAAGAACAAGACCATATCAGTCTTGTATCCCTATGGCACTGCGTCAATGTGTTTTTGAGCTTTGAACAAAAGTAAAGAAGCCTCCCCCATTGAGACAAAGGCCCAGAGATGTAGGCAATTTTGTGCCG
Source organism: Picea engelmannii (assembly GCA_009831015.1). Classification (NCBI taxonomy): domain Eukaryota; kingdom Viridiplantae; phylum Streptophyta; class Pinopsida; order Pinales; family Pinaceae; genus Picea; species Picea engelmannii. The sequence goes on from ML807999.1 coordinate 40,890, forward strand.
AACTCCATTATCACTTCTCTTGTTATGGTTTGTTGTTCTTGTTGCTTCATTTCAGATCTATATATTGTCTTATGGCTGCTATTCTTCTTCATTAAATCCTTCCTCTTTCATTCAACTTAAAAAATGGTTAATTAACACATGCAAATCATAACTCAACCACAGTCATTAAAAGATATCTTCGGATCAGAATATGTAATGAATAGTCCAATGATTGCTATACCAATGGGTGGTGTTGATGTTGTACTAGGAATCCAATGGTTACAATCATTAGGAACAATGGATTTTAATTTTCAAGAACGTTTCATGAAATTTTCATTGGAAGGAAAATAAATTGAGTTAGGAGGTATCATAGGGAAACTCGATAAATTGATAAGCTCTAATGGCATGAAAAAATTATTGAAAAAGGGGCATCGAGGTGTTATTGCACAAATATTCTCACTAGATGTTCAAACATTTAAGCCATCTATTCCTCTAGATCTCCAAGGGATCATTGATAAGAATTCCTTGAATATATTCCCAAAGTTCTTCCACGCACTCAAAATAATGATCATGATATTCACCTAATTACTGGGAGTGTTCCTCCTAACATCAGGCCATAAAGATACCCTTATGCCCAAAAGAGTGAAATTGAGTGCATGGTTGAAGAAATGTTAGAGGCTGACATTATTAGACCTAGCTAAAGTTCTTACTTTGCACCGGTGGTAATGGTATTCAATAAATATGGCTCATGGTGTATGTGTCTAGATTATAGAGAGCTCAACAAGATCACTATTAAACATAAGTTTCCCATTGATGTCATTGATGAATTGTTAGATGAACTACATGGAGCAATCTATTTCACAATGATGGATCTTCATTCTGGGTATCATCAGATTAGAATGAAGGAAAAAGATATCCCAAAAACAACATTCTGTACTCATGAAGGCCATTATGAATGTTTGGTCATGCCTTTTGGCCTTACAAATGCACCTTCCACTTTCCAAGGGTTGATGAATTCCATTTTCAAGCCCTTCCTTTGAAAATATGTGTTAGTATTTTTTGATGATATACTAATCTATATCAAGTCTTGGGAGGATCATGTGCGACATGTTGACAAGGTGATACAACTACTAAAGGAGAAACAACTATATGCCAAACCATCCAAATGTTTCTTTGGAGTGAAGGAGGTAGAGTATTTGGGTCATATTGTATCTCATGAAGGTGTCAAGGTAGAACCTAACAAGATTAAGGCCATGATGGACTCACCGATTCCCAAAACATTGAAGAATCTTAGAGGATTATTGGGTTTGACAGGTTACTACCACAAGTTTGTTCGGCACTATGGAAGAATATAAACACCTTTAATGACAATAACTAAGAAGGATGCATTTTCATGGACTCTAGAAGAAACTAAATCTTTTGAACAACTTAAAGAGGTGATGTGAAAATCTCATGTACTGACCACTCTAGACTTCACAAAAACCTTTATTGCGGAATGTGATGCCTCAGGAAATGGAATTGGTGTTGTCCTAATGCAAGGAGGAAGGCCCCTGGCTTTTGAAACTTGACCACTCAAGGGAAATGACTTACAAAAACCCATTTATGAGAAGGAAATGATGGAAATACTACATGCATTGAATAAATGGCATCCTTACCTAATATGTAGGAACTTGAAGGTCAAAATAGATCATGATAGTCTTAAATACTTCTTGGAACAAAGACTATATTTAGAAGAACAACAAAAATGGGTAACCAAGATATTGGGTTATGATTTTCAAATCGTCTATAAAAAAGGGAAGAAAAATGTTGTGACAGCTGCACTCTTAAGGAAGGATGAAGATGTTGAGGCCTTTCTCTGTGTTATCTCAATCATCCAACCCGATTGGATAATAGAAGCAAGGGATGAATGGAAGAATGAAGAAAAAGTGTGGACTCTCATTCAAAGCTTGCAACAGGATTCGAGTGCATCAGATACATTTACATGGAAAAATGATTCATTGTGGTACAAAGATCACTTATGTTTATGTAAGAACTCCCAACTCAAACAAAAGGTTCTATTGGAATTGCACACCTCTCCAGTAGGAGGGAACTCGGGATTTTTAAAAACCTACCATAGGGTCAAGAAGAAATTTTTTTGGGATGGCCTTAAAACTGATGTTCAAAGTTTTGCAGTAGAATGTTTGGTTTGCCAAAAAAATAAGGTGGAAACAATTAATACCCCAGGTCTTTTACAACCATTATTCATCCTAAGTCAGCATTGGGAGGAGGTTTCCATGGATTTCATCATAGGGTTACCAAAGTCTAAAGTAAAGAGTGTCATCATGGTGATTGTTGATAGACTGACCAAGTACGCACACTTTTGTGGACTCTCTCATCCCTTCAAATCCGTTACATTTGCCACCGCATTCATGGAGACAGCTCAAAAGCTACATGGCATCCCAAATATTATTGTAAGTGACAAAGATCCCATCTTAATTGGACATTTTTGGACAAAATTGTTTTCTTCTTTGGGTACTCAATTGGATCACATCTCATCCTATCATCCTCAATATGATGGACAAACCGAGATATTGAACAAATGTCTGGATGGATACCTTCGTTTATTTGTCTCTGATAAACAAACACAATGGTTCAAATGGTTACCCTTGGAAGAATGGTGGTATAACACTTCCTTTCATACTAGAACAAAAATGACACCATTTATGGCACTCTATGGATACCACCCTCCTTCCATCACTTCTTCTCTAAAAGAAGAATATAAGGTTCAAGCAGTGGAATATCACATCTAGCATCAACAACAAGTTCTCCAAATATTATAGGACAACCTGACCATGGCACAGAAGCACATGAAACAAGTAGATCAACATCGTAGTGAAAGAATTTTTGAAGTAGGGAATTCAGTGTTTTTAAGACTACAACCATACAAAAAGATGTCCCTCAAGCAATCCAAGAAGGATAATAAATTATCACCAAAGTACTATGTCCCTTATAAGGTGTTGCAAAATATTGGTACTATGGAATTCAAATTGGAGTTGCCTACATCTTCACGAGTACACCCAATTTTCCATGTTTCATGTTGAAATAAAGTTATAGTTGAGAAGATCCTAGTTCAAACTATATTTCCAAAACTTGATGAGGAAGGAAAAATCATATTGGATCCTAAAGCCATCACTGACATAGAAATTTTCCATTTGAGGAATAAATCCATTTCATAGTATATCATTAAATGGAGGAAACTACCGGTTGAAGATTCCACTTGGGAAGATGAGTCTTTTATAAAAAATCATCCAGAGTTACTCAAGCATTGTAGAGAACACTTCTCTTAAAGGGAGGGGCATGTTAAGACCTAAACAGTTGCTCATTACCCCTTAATTGGGGAATATTACATTAGTAATGTTATTTTATTTATGTCGTCTTTACTCCATTAGTTGTAGTTATACCTCATAGTCTCCTATATATACCAACGAGACATTTTCATTTGGAATCATCTTGTATCTGAACATTTAGGTGGGCATAATGAGATTTCCTCCTCAAAGAGGCTTATTATATGAATTTCTCTCTTTTTCAAGGCATTGAGTACTTATTCTGAGGTTTTTCTATGCTATATTGATATTTTGTTCCTAACATGTTGTGATAAGTTCAATTTATTGATTAAGGGGAGATGTGGAAATAATTATGCATTTCTTGAGAAGTGTGCAACAGGTATCAAAAAATAACCTAGGATAATGTTATGTATAAATATTTCAATTCCTTTTGTTAATGGATGGTAGCAATAACCCCAATTTTTCATAACATAGTCTTTTGGTAATTTCTAAAGGTTTAGTATTTACCTTTTTTTTTTTAAAGTTCACGAAGTTTTTCAATTCTTTCAAAAAATATCAATGTAATAGTTGGATATGATCCCATGGTTCTTAAAGTATATATCACATTATAGTGGTGAACTAGATATTAGGAATATTAATTAATAAAGTCGGTTTGACTTTAGTTTATTTATGAATTTATGCTTTATTTAACTTAAGTGTGTTTCTTGATTTATCCGATGTTCATAAAGTGGAGTTACTTGACTACATTGTACCCCTTTATAAGAAATATTTTTCTTTTATGTATGCAATCATGGTTTTTCTTATGTGTTTATGTTATGTTTATATGGTATCATATCTTAACATTCTCAATGTTGTATTAATATTTTCCTTCCTTTGAAAGACAAGATTTCCAGTCTTGGAACTTCAATTATCCTAGTTCCATGGAATATGTGTGTGTGTAATGACCTAGGGTCTGTCACTGGTAGAGATGGATCACTAGCAAGTCACATCAAATAACCAAAAGGGTTTTAGATCATTGAAAACCAAGATCAATTTACTTTTGGTTTCAAAAACAATTTTTTAAAGAAGTTTGCATTTTTTTCAATGAAAAATGACCACTACTACTATTTAGAGCTAGTATCTAGGCCTTCTTACTCTAACATTGCAAATTGAAGGAGGAAAGGAGATGTGTTTTCAATATTTTATCTTTTTACTGTCTATTTCTACATTTGTAACTTTTACCAATGGGATTTTTACAGAACATTAGGTTCAAAGGTAGTCATGGCATATTTACCCAAAAATAGCTTATAAGGTAGTGAGAGGTTATAAAGAGAGAAGTATAATTAATGGAAGCAATATATGTTGGTCATATTTGAGTATAGATTCTCTGCTTCTATCATCCTAGGTAATGATACCCAACAAAGTAGAGACTAGGACAAGTTTGATGATCAATATCAAGAAGCAATAATGCTTCTTAAGTTGTTTGTGACAAATACAATGGTTCCTAAGGTCCATATACATAATACTTTAATAGATACTATATTTGAAAAAGTTTAATTAGACTTCATATAAGGGTAGATGATTTTTCCTAAAGAATATGTTACTTTCAATAATGATGGATGGGAGCACATCGCTATTGGAGCACTTAATCAGGATCAAGGATATCATAGAATATTTTTCCACCATTGGTTGGAACATGGAAGGAGAGGACATGATAGTAATCAGGGACGATTTTAAGAATGGAATTTATTTTAAAATGCAGAAACCTTGGTGAATCTTACTAATCCTTCATATGCCAACTATAAAATGTTTGGCGATATTTTTGTAAAAATATTCAAAATTCTAAGGATTTTATATAGTTTGTATAAAATTTTGGCAATTTTTAAGGTAAAATAATTTTATCCTATAGAATTTGGGTGAATAATTTTTAGAATAGCGAATCTGTTTTTGGGAAAAACCATGGAAAATTAACCCATGAGAGAAATTTAGCCCCTAAAATCATCCATGGTGGTAATCACACTCAAGATCTTACAACGATATTATGAGCACATTATTGAGACCTTTAACATCCCCAGTATTAATGTTGACCTAAAGTTTGATGACTTTTGTAATACACTCTTACATTAAGATATATGGAGGGAATAGTTTAGTATCAACATTGAGATAGAGCACTTGGAACATGCATTGACAATAGGGAAAAGAAGAAAGTTCAAGGTAGAAATGAATATGAAACTATAATTCAAGAGAAAATCACATTGCACTACTACAAAAAGGTGGGATACATGAAGAAACAATACAGAAAGAGGTTGGATACTGAGAAGACCAACTATGGAGGCATTTAATATAAGTCTCATGTTGTAGAGAATATATAGAGGAAGGAATGAACCTCTTATGATTTAATGGCTAAGTGATTTTCATATTATCTTAGGACATTTGCTTGGTAGATCTATTTAGATGCATCATGAAACTTCACCAATAGGAAGGATTATTTCATAAAGTATACTAGTTATTCCACTAGGGATTAAATAATATTTGATGGTGGGGAAGAGTCCATAGTATTGGGAAAAGGGAATGTGTAAAATTCCTTTGGAGGGAGCATGGATTAGAATCCAAGAGTGCATTAAAAATATGTACACTTTGGAATCAATAGTATGGGCATATTAATTTGAGTTATCTCTCATATCTAGCTTGAGAGAATTTGGTAGATGGACTTCTTAACATCCAACAATAGATTCAAAGTGTCTGAAAATATTTCTAAGCATGGGAGAAACACTAAGCAAGATTTGATGAAGGAAAAAATCAGAGAGCCTAGAGGTTCCTCTAAACGATTCATGCATATGTTTATGGTCCAATGAATATGACATCTTTCATGAGTACCATGTATTTCCTTCTATTTTTTAATGAATATTGTAGAAAAAAGTGGGTGTACTTTCTACAATTGAAACATGAAGTGTTTAATGAATTTCAAAATTTTAAAGAATTACTAGAAAAAGAGTTCAGGTGTCACATTACCGCTCTTAGGTTTGACAATGGTGGTAAATTATGTTCAAAATAACTCAATAACTATTTTTCTAAACATGGAATCAAAAGATAGTTTATCACACCCTACACTCCATATTATACTGGAGTGGTTGAGGGGTCGAACCATATAGAGATGACCCAATGTATGATGGAGAATAAGTGTATTCCCAATATGTTTTTTGCCAAGGTAGTATTCACAATTATCTACCTATTGAATATATCTCGAATGATGGTGGCGAAGAAAAAAATCCCATAGGAAGCACAAAGTCAATCATTTTAATGTCTTTGTTTTACTACCTATGCTTGGATTCTAAATGAGAAGAGAACCAATCTACACCATAAGTGGAAGAAACTAATTATCATAAGGTATAGTGATAGTCATAAAACCTACATATGTGTTTATGTTGGCACCAATTATTTGATTTTAAATAGATATGTCATAGTTGATGAGGAATATGGACCTAGGGTCTGTCACTGGTAGAGATAGATCGCTAGCAAGTCACATCAAAGAACCAAAAGGGTTTTAGATCATTAAAAACCAAGATCAATTTACTTTTGGTTTCAAAAACCATTTTTTAAAGAAATTTGCATGTTTTTCAATGATAAATGACCACTAGTACTATTTAGAGCTAGTATCTAGGCCTTGTTACTCTAACATTGAAAATTGAAGGAGGAAAGGACATGTATTTTCAATATTTTATTGTTTTATTGTCTATTTCTACATTTGTAACTTTTAGCAATGGGTTTTTTACCCAACATTAGGTTCAGAGGTAGTCATGGCATCTTTAGCCAAAACTAGCTTATAAGGTAGTGAGAGGTTATCAAGAAACAACTATAATTACTGGAAGCAAGATATGTTGGCCATATTTGAGTATAGATTCTCTTCTTCTATCATCTGAGGTAATGATACCCAACACAGTAGAGACCAACACAAGTTTGATGATCAATATCAAGAAGAAATAATGCCTCTTAAGTTGTTTGTGACAAATACAATGGTTTCTAACGTCCATATACATAATACTTTAATAGATACTATATTTGAAAAAGTTTCAATAGACTTCATATAAGGGTAGAGAATTTTTCCTAAAGAAAATGTTACTTTCAATAACGATGGATGGGAGTGCATCGCTATTGGAGCACTTAATCAAGATCAAGGATATCATAGAATATTTTTCCAACATTGGTTGGAACATGGAAGGAGAGGACATGATGGTAATCAAGGATGATTTTAAGGATGGAATTTATTTTAAAATGTAGAAACCTTGGTGAATCTTACTAAGCCTTCATATGCCAACTATAAATTGTTTGGCGATACTTTTGTAAAAATATTCAAATTTCTAAGGATTTTATATAGTTTGTATAAAATTTTGACGATTTTTAAGGTAAAATAATTTTATCCTATAGAATTTGGGTGAATAAGTTTTAGAATAGAAAATATTGTTTTCGGAAAAACCATAGAAAATTGGCCCATGAGAGAAATTTATCTCCTAAAATCATTCATGGTGGTAATCACACTCAAGAGATTACAACGATATTATGAGCACATTATTGAGACATTTAACATCCCCACTATTAATGTTGACCTAAAGTTTGATGACTTTTGTAATACCTTCTTACATTAGGATATGTGGAGGGAATAGTTTAGTATCAACATTGAGATAGAGTATTTGGAACTTGCCTTTACAAGAGGGAAAAGAAGAAAGTTCAAGGTAGAAATTAATATGAAACTAGAATTCAAGAGAACATCACATTGAACTACTACAAAAAGGTGGGATATATGAAGAAACAATACAAAAAGAGGTTGGATACTGAGAAGACCAATTATGGTGGCATTTAATAGAAGTATCATGTTGTAGAGAATATATAGAGGAAGGAATGAACCTCTTATGATTTAATGGCTAAGTGATCTTCATATTATCTTAGGACATTTTCTTGGTAGATTTTTTTAGATGCATCATGACACTTCACCAATAGGAAGGATTATTTCATAAAGTATACTAGTTATTCCACTAGGGATTCAATAATATTTGATGCTGGGGAAGAGTCCACAGTATTAGGAAAAGGGAATGTGTAAAATTCCTCTGGAGGGAACATGGATTATAATCCAAGAGTGCATAAACAATATGTAAACTTTGGAATCAATAGTATGGGCATATTAACTTGAGTTATATCTCATATTCATCTTGAGAGAATTTGGTAGATGGACTTCCTAACATCCAACAATATATTCAAGGTGTCTGAAAATATTTCCACGCATGGGAGAAACACTAAGCAAGATTTGATGAAGGAAAAAATCAAAGAGCCTAGAGGCTCCTCCAAACGGTTCATGCATATGTTTGTGGTCCAATGAACATGTCATCTGTCATGAGTACCATGTATTTCCTTCTATTTTTGTTGTGAAATTTCTATTTTTTTTCTAGTTGTCAACTAAACCTTTGTATCGAGAGAATTGGTTTGGTTCTCTATGCATTTTATCTTCTCCTTCATTTCAGGATAGAAATATTTTATATGCATTATATATCAAAGCTAAAGTTGCATCAATCATTGAAGAAAATGGGCATAACAATCAACAACTTGTTATCTCACAGTAAAAGTGACATTAATAGAATTGCTTAGACATTCATCTCAAACAGGAGGTTAGAAGCCCAGGTCCTGACTGGACCTTTACTCACCAAATCAAGAAACTAACTTTTACTAAAAACATTGCTAAAATGAATACATATAAAAGAAATAACAAAGTTTTGACACCTTGAGAAGGTTGAAACATTCAATTCAACTTCTACCTAAACTTGGACATTTTTTACAGTATTTTTTATAGAGAAAATTTGTCCACTCGGGACATTTCAAGATATATGGTGAGAATATAATTCCAAGAATGTGAAACATTATTTCCCTTAAGAATCAATAAATATTACTTAGTAGTTAGATTTCCTTAGATGCTACAGCAGCAGGGCGCAGAAGCAACAAGGACTTTTCTATATTGTTTATGGTTGTTATAAGCATGTCAAGGGATGCAACATATGAAATACGAATGCAGTCATCATTTCCAAAGGCGTCTCCTGGGACAAGAGCAACTTACATTTATGAAAATCTTCAACACATCATCCACCTAATAAATAATAGAAAATAGTAGTGAGAATACTAAAATTGCAAGTTATATAAATTTCAGATAGAACTATGTTTTCCCCAACTCCCATCCATGTAAAAATGAGTGAAATGATGATAGATAATTGTATCAACTCTGAATGGTCTCTGTACTATCATGAAAATAAAAAAAAAGTATCTATTGACAATTACACATACTTGTGCCTTCTCTATGAAAAAACGACAGAGAGCTTCTGAGTAATCAATAACATTAAACCCTTCCACTTCAGTTCCATAGTAGGAACTAAAATCGGGAAATAAATAAAAGGCACCCTTCATCAGAAGAAACTAATTTAGTAAAACATTTCAAAGTTACTCTTACAAGTGATAAGGAAATACAATATTTCACCAGATAGGTGCATAATCTAGGACATGTATTCAAGCCAAATGAAGTATACATGAGGCACTGATAATTTAACACCCTCCAAGTCTTGCAATCTTTGGACTAGGAAATCTCTTCTCTCTTTATTTGATTTGACCATGGTAGACACTGCTTCAGTACCATCATATCCCAAGCCCATAGAATGAACCCCTTCTTTCTGAGAGATACTTCTAACACCTGATGTGGTCTATAAGTAACAAGGACATTCCAACAGAAGCCTATAGTCAACAATTCCTAAATGTACATGAAGAATGTAATTTTATGATAAAGCAGTATATGGTCAGGACCCCGAAGGAGGAAATGAAGATTAAGGGAGTGGTTAAAAAAGGAAGTTAGTCTAAAATGAGTTCAATTGGTATGTCATAAATTTATTGAATAGGACTGTATGTTGTTTATTAATCCAACAAACATGGCTCTGGATTCTGGCACAAGCTAAAACAAGGTACTTTGGTCCTGGCAAGTATCCAAGTCGCCAACCTGTCATTGCAAAGCCCTGGGGGCACAATACTTCAAATTTGATAAGGAATATAACTTTGAATTCTTCATATCATATCAATATCACCTTCACTCTACATAAGAACCATTAACTCTGATCAATCTCCTTTTATTCATCACTTGTATCATCAAAAGTGTAAAAGGAAAAAGCTTCTTAAAGTTGTAGTTTTTCACCAATTATAATAGGGTAAAATGGGTTATTTTTTAAATCATTTTCACTCTTAGATATCTCAAGAGCTCCTTGCCACTATATTGCAAACTCAAAAGGAGAAAAATGTGTAAGAAAAGAGGGTTTTTTTTTCAATTTGGGAGCAGTGCGACACTTCTGTGCAACCCTTCTGAGCATTGCGACCCTTCTGTGCGAACCTTCTATGTAGTGCGACCCATGACGCAACCCTTCTGAGTAAGGTTGGAAAATTCATCCTTTGGAGGCCTTCCCATGGGTATTTTCTCGAGTTTTATGGCTCGTTGGAAAGTATACATGTGGGGATAGTTGACCTAGTCTTCATAATTCAAAATGGATTTCTAAAAGTTGGCCAAAAACAAACCTGAACTGGTGCGACCCATCTGTTTGCTGGCGTGACTCATCTATTTCCTAGTGTGACCCATCTATGGTGATCACTAGGCTTCTATATATTTCCCAAAATTTCATTTTTTTTCAGTTTTGGTCAAACCAAAAGGTTGTAATGTGGCATGTAAAAGAGTTATAATATGTAAAAATGGTAAAAGATCTACCTCTTTCCATTTCTCCTTTAACCTGAGAAATTACAGAGTGATAACCGGATCTCCATCTCTGTCTCTCTCCTTGCTCAACACTAATGCTAGTCTTCCTAATAGAGCTAAAGAATCTCCCAATGAAGGATTATCATGCTTATTAGTATATAGAATCTGTAATGATTATAATAATTTCTTGAGTCATGTCTTGGCCTTTAGGGAGATCTAATATTTATGGTAATTTAAAATCCTTAATGGACCTCTTCCTTGATCAAGATACCATGTGTTGAAGCCCCTAAGGGCTACGTTTTTAATGTCTATAGGTCCAATGTTATGGAAAAACCAGTAAAATTATGTATGTACATTGACAACATGATGTATGAGGTGCTTGCATATGAAAAGTTCTTAATATTCTTTCCTATGGAGTTTTTATTGATTTTATTTTTCATTTAAAGACAATTGATTTGAATGAGAGGGATTTTCTTTGACGATTTCTCTTATTTCAATAGTTGTGGCTTGATGTTGACTTCTTATTTCATTTCTAATTATGAAACTATATAGGAATCTACAAAATGGCTTTCTTTTACTCTGTGAACTTGATTGATAATGATATCTCTAATTTCAGACAGGAATTTACAAAATGACTTTCTTTTACTCTGTGACCTTGACTGATAATGATATCTCTGAGTTCAAACTTCAAATGTCTTGTTTTTATTGGTAATGTCTCCCTTTACTTGTTTTAAGAAACTTTAAAATTGGAGGATAATTTTTCTCATCTTCCAATTTTTCCCACAAGGTTCATATTTTCCCATCCTCTAGAGGTTGCATCTCTCTCTCTCTTTGGGAAAAAATGTCTTATATTACAAACTGATGAACACAATATGTTCAATAAAATAAGAGGATTTTCTCCCTTCTGTGAAGCCATGCAATGGGAGACATCATATTTGATAGAGCCACATAATCTACAATTTTAATTTAACATGGTTTTTAACAATGATCATAATTACTAATACATGCAACAGCTTATGGAAGACCATACTCCCGCAATCACATTTACTACCTTCAATGGTAGATTTATATTGAATGTACTAGATCAAGAGATGGTTTCTAGTCTAGGTATATCACCTAGAAGAGCCAAGTAGCTGAGGAACACAAATATGATTAAGTCAAAAGAGTTGAGCTTGGTTGGAGAGACATCAATAGAGAGGATAAATGAAGATAAATTTCTTGACTCGATGCATAAGGATCCAACATAACTGCATTCCTTTCCATAAGGATCTGACAAAGTTGCAATCTTAAAAGATATACATGAGTTCATTTTCTTTTTCCATTGCATATGGAAGCCTTCTGTTAATCCTATTCTAGCTACACATATTTGCACTCATAGAATAAACTCTACAATTAGAAACCTAGAAATTAGTCAACTTCCTATAAAAACTACGAATCTGTCTATACTTAAGATTTGGATTCTGTATGGAATCTTCAAGAGTAAGGAAACTACATACTAAAATAAAATCATAACAACAAATAGAAAGATACTAAATCTTCATAATTCATCACTCTTGAAAGTATGACAACAAACATATTTATGTTCCTAAATCACACAACTCTATTCCTCAAAAAGAATAATTACAAGAGAAATATTCTCAAAGCTTGGATTATCTCAATCTTAAATTTGGTGTATCAGTGAACCACCCTCTCTTTCTATTATAAACCAAGAAAATATAGGTTACAATAAAACCTAGCCACCCATGTGATGTGCCTCCTTGCAGAAGTTAAAACACTAACCCTAATGCATCCTCATGCATGAGTTTTCATACCTATTGAAGTGTGCCCAACTCCAAAAGAGGAAAATGCATGTCAGCATCTGAGAATATATCTCATTGGTGAACCTATCTAATCTGGGGTTATGTTCCCTCCTAAATATATAACAACCTCCACATGCAATGCATCTTAACTCCAATGAGAACCATGCCTTCCAGGAATAGAAAAATCTTCCTGCAAAGTGCCTCCATGCATTGGGAGTTGCACCTTTTTAAATATGAAACATGCATGTTGTGTGTAGATGACCTACACAACTGGATGCCTATATCTAATTCAACACCCCATCCCTCTAAATAGAAGAAACCAAAGCTACACATGGCATAAGAAGGTTGGCCTGGATCTTCTATTATACTCCATTGTTGAAGGAGAATCACTTATGAGTAATGGGTAAAATTTTTAACTAACAACTAGCCTCTATTTTCTATATACCAACAAGTTTGTTTGCATGAAGGGATTGAAGAGTTTGATAAAAATTTGCAAGAAAATAAATGCTAACAGAATCTAAAACGCATGAAATATCAATGGCACAAACTCAATACACTAATATTTACTCTGGAAACAATTAATTGGGAAAACCAGCCTAACTGAGAGACACTCCTCTCTCTCTCATTGTTTAACTTCATTGTTTACAATACAATATTTATGTATTACATAGCATCCAATACTCTATTCGGTTAACCTGGATTTGATTGCAACTATGATTCCTTAACTGTCATTATTTTACAATGGCCTGAAAAACATATTGGCGAAAAACAACAATATAGACCAAAACAGACCACCTTCACTTTGGGATGAGATTGAGTCTACCTGAAAAGAGTACAACACATGTCCCACATCCTCCCACTCACTGTATTCTATGCAAAAATGGGGGCAAGGGGAATGATTTTATATAATTAGCTGCTAGGGGCAACAATGCCCATTGATTCTCTACATCAAGATAAATTTTCAATACTAACAGTGTTTGTCAATGAATCTACAATGTTCTTTAAGGTGTGAACATTTTCCAACAATACATTGTTCTATTCAACCATGTCTCTAAAAAAATGGCATTGGACATCAATATGATTTATTTTGGAATGATAAGCATGGCTCTTTGTAAAAAATAATTCACTTGAGTTGTCACAACCTATTTTTAGTGATTTATAAAAAAAACCAATACTCGAACACAATATTTGCAACCATATAACTTCCTTACTTCCATGAGTGGCTTCCATGTACTCAGTTTCTGTAGTTGACAATGAAACTACACCTTTCCTCTTACTCATCCAACTGATTGCTCCACCAAATATGTTAAAAACATAACCACTTGTAGATTTCTATGGTCTAGATCTCCAACACATTTTACATTAACAAAGCCTTGTATATCAAACTCTCTATGAGGTCCAGGTCTTCCTTGATAGCATATTGCATAATGGAACTGCCCTGTAGATATTTGAAGACCCTCTGTATAGTTGTCCAATGTTCCTTCTCTAGTTTTGACATATGCCTGCTCAAAACTCCCATTGAATGGGCAATGTCTAGTTTAGTATAGACCATATCATACATCAGACTTCCAATAGCTCTTGTGTAGAGAACATGGTACTCGCTGATTTGAAAGGTTTAGTATTGAAGTGCAAGGAAAGACATATCAAAGCAAGGCATGGCTTGTCAAGGCAAGGCATGGAATGTCAAGGCAAGGCAAGGCAAGGCATGACATGCCAAGGCAAGGCATGTCAATACAAGGCATGCCATTTTAAGGAAAGGTATGTCAATGCAAGGCAAGGTCTGTCAATTAGGTTATGAAATTGAGGCTTTAGGTGAGGTCGTTGGAGGATCCCCTAAGACTTTTACAAGGTTTTATAATTTAGTGAAAGATTTGCCAATATTTTACAAGATTTTATAATTCAATGAAAGATTCACCAATATTTTACAAGATTATATAATTGACTAAAAGGTTCATCAAAAAATTATATATACATTTTATAATGTTGATAAAATAGCCTTCAATTTTTTCTATGTATCATGGGGATTTGCCCATTTATTATACATATAAATTTAGGGGGGGTTCTTAAAATCACACCTGGTTCTTGCTTGTGTTAAGAAGAACATAAATTTTCAGTTGGTTAATTGAAAAGAACCAACTACATCTCATTATTTTGCATTCTATTGGATTTTAGTCCCTCACATAATCAGGTTCATCTCCATGAACCCTTTGAATAAAAATCCATTAAAATCAATCACATGCTAATAAAATCAACTAGAACATTTTTTGGTTTTATCACACCAACAATAGTATAGGATTAGGGTATTTGGACTAGGTAAAGTGAGTAAGTTGTTCAATACTACTAAACATACTGTAGCACACTAGTGAGTGCATAAATACAACTTTGGTATAAGCATAGTCGGGAACCCGCTCTCACACAGGGGATAAACACGAGGTCGTATGTGGAATAAAAACAAAGATTACCGCTCCAAATATTGACCAATCATAGTAGACATAGCGTATATTGGGGTTTTTTCTTGAGAAACCACTGCTTTCATTTTTTCTCGGTGCTTCATGAATCCCGAATCCATTCAAGGTCCTCAGGAGTCATAGAGGTCCAATTTTCTTCAGTTCTCTTGAAGAGCTTCCAAATTTGATATCTTTCCCATACGTTTCATCCCATCTTTTGAATGTACCCACTCGGAGGCTAAATGCAAGTTAGAAAACTTAGTGGCCTTTCCTAGGTATCTACAAAGGTGATTGTGTGGGGATTCCCATGGTACCTGGGGAAGATGTCATATCACACTCTTAGTACCCTTGGAGGGTGATCTCACGAAAGAGAGGGTTTCTTGCACTGAGAAGGGATGTTATGTGGAGGTTAGGGTAGCTTCTTCTCATTGCTTTGCTAACAACTTGACATCCCATATTCAGAAGATCCTTTATCCTGTTATTTCTCAGTTGATTGATTTTAATTTTCTTTGGAGTGTGTTTCTTTGACTTTCGTAGTCAACCTTAGGATCATATATTTCATCGCCTATGAGGTATGGAACCTGACGGTTAGGATCCAAAACCTAATGTTTCTTACAAGGGAATGATTTCAAATCAAACTTTTGAGACCGAGAGCATAGCCCCTGGGAGTGGCCATCACGTAGAAGTACCAGTCACAACCTTCATAGAATGTATTGCATCTCACACAAATCCTCTTTTTACTAATCCACTTGGCCCACTAGTCACTGATCCACCATCCATGTTGATACATATTATTCTTACTATTTACCGCCTCGTTCCACCACTACTTAATCTTTTGGTGTGAACCAGTCATCTTTTGGTTTTCTTGAAGGACTTGGAAATTTATTTTTTCCACAACTCTCTTAGTTGGTACTGTTGGTGTTTCTTCTTTTCCAGAAACATCAATGACCGAGGTAACCCCGACTCAATAAATTACGTTTACATCTTTCGTTGCACACAGGTTGGATAATATTCCTTCTTCACTCTTTCCACACATGCACACACCAAGTGATTTACTTGGTCATTCCATTGTTTAGATGGCCAAAATTCAAGTCATTCATACAACCGTGGTTCCACAAGCTACTCAACCTCCATATCAACCATCGAAGATTCATACACCCTACATTGGAGGTCAATTTTAAATGAGAGGCCAACCTTTCGCTGGGGGGAAATCTTCAACTGTAGGGAAAATTTATACTGAGGGGAATCCTACATGGTTGTAGCATTAAATATCCTCAGGGGAAACCACTCATGCTAGTCCCTCTATCCCTACTACCACTGGCCTATATCCTAGACAACCATTCCCAAAAATCGCAAACCCTTTATGGGGTCAACCCAATCCTGCGGGCATTCCTCCATAAGGAACCTTTCCCTTTCAATCCATAAGCCTCATGATTCTGATGCAATAGTCCCTTCAACCACAATACATGGGTGGAACAAAAGTTCAATCACAGTATGTAGGAGGTCCATTTATTCAGTCACTCTATATGGGTGGAAAACTAGGACAATCACCTTATGTAGGAGGACAATCAAGACAACCCCGTTATATAGGTGGAGAACCTGGGAAGCCACCATATATGGGAGGACTGTCTATATTTCCCATCTCGCCACAATCTATATATGTTCCTACTGGTGTTCCCGTGCCATATTATTACCACTAGTATCCACATGCTAACCGAAAAATTCCATTCTTGGCTATGTTAGATCCTCCAGATCTATTGGGTTTGACCAACAATCCCATCAAGCATGCTCTGTTTTGGCCCTCCATCCCTGCCAAATTACCATACGACATCCAGAAATTAGATGGAAAACCTAGGGCAGATCTTAATAATCATGTTATGAATTTCCATTTATGGTTTTGTTCCAACTCTTTGGTGGATGAATCCATCCATATTAGAATTTTTCAGAGAAAACTTACAGATGCTGCAACAAAATGGTATATTGAGCTTCTATGTAACTCCTTTATCGACTCTAATTCTATTTCCATGGTTTTTTTGATGCATTTTTTATTTTCTATAAAGTATGAGACCGATACTGGTATTTTGAACTCACTCTGAGAATCCTCTTCCACCCACATATCTAATCATAATCATGAGTGGAGAAAACAAAGACGGTTGATTAAATCTCCCATTCTGGACCAATTATTTGTCAATTGGTTCATAAAGTCTCTCTTGCATCCCATCACCTGCAATGTTTCTATGGGAAACATTGTTACTAAGGATCAGGATATCATTTATGCCTATTACTTGGAATTGGTCTACTCCCATTCTATCACAATTTACTATCTAGTCCCTAAAACTCCTCGTCCATCCAAAAATATAACAAAACCTTCTCTTGAACAAAGTTATGTTTCATATGCCAAGACTACTTCCACTCCTGCTCAAATATCTAAGGTGAATGTGGTCCAATCCTCTTCATCACATCAACCAAGATGTAAGAAGAATAAAAAGGGTATATCCAAGAAATATTCAATCGAGAAGGGTAATCCAAATACTGTTGATACTCAATTGACAAGGAAACCTAAGTTTCCTTGTATGATTTCTGAGGAAGACCACTACACAAAATACTTCCCTCATCATGACGAAGTCATCAAATTTCTTAAGGGTACCTCCCAACTAGTTTAGAAACAAAATTTGGTTTCACAAAATCCTTCCCCTCTGGAAGGGTGAAACACAGGTCATCCCCATCATGGAGATACTTCCATAGGAACCTCTGAGGTGTACATGTTTAATGTGGTTAATGTGAGAACTCAAAAAAAGGCTCATGAGGCTCCTTAGGGTGATTATACTAAGAGAAATGTTATTGATCATCCCACCACATCCACTCCTCTCTATATTCCAATCCTCTTCATATTGAGAAGCCAATCTCTGGCACAATGTTGCATCCTCCCAAGAGAATAATTTAAAAGACAAAATTTAATCCAATTACTCACGCTTCTGAAAACTACAACATTGTTGATGGTTTGGCGTAGGTGCCTTGTGCTATGTAACCCCTAGAAGTTCTATAGAACTTTCTAAGTCAATATAGAACCTTTTTGTTAGTCATTGGAGTTATGGATCCAAAGGTGTCGAATATGATCACGTTAATATTGATTACTTTATGGAGAGGGTCTCCCACCACTTAGAATTACAAATTCAAGTTTTTTTTGGTGGAAAGAACATCCATTGTATTGTCTTGAATGAGGGATCCTCCACCTATGTCATGTCTTTTCCTTGTTGGAGAGCCCTAGTTTATCCTAAACTTACCTCGTCTCTGACCAACTTGAAATAATTTGATGGACGTGGTTTCCAACCTCATAGAACCTTTCCATATTTCACTGTGACATTGAAGGGTAAGACTATTTATATCGATATTGAAGTAGTTGATGCACCCGTAGATTACAATAATAGTTGGTTCTAAGCGATGAATTCCATCGCATCTACATTGTTTCATGTCTTGTGATCTCCCCATCAAGGAAAAATTATCATTGTTGACCAAATGGGCTATATAACTCCATATCTCCACAATGTTGTGAAGAATGATGTCCCTTTTCTAGGGAAGTCTAGTATTGAGAGTGTAGGAGTAGGTGTCCCTAAGGATTCCTCACTCATGGGGGTTTCTACTTTACCTTCTCCTATTGTCCCACAGGTTTTCATGTTAAATACAATTTCGACTCAAGTGTGACAAACCATGGAATCAGATAATCCTTTTGTAGTACCTGGTCTCTGCGAGCATAGTTCATTTTCTCTGTCAATCTCGTTAAAAAATGAAACATAACCCTCTCCATTCAAATTCAGTCTCACTCTAGATCACATACTTCAACCTTCTTTTCCTCTGCCTAGTGAAAGTGTTCCCATTAGTACCCAGACGCCTAAACAAGGAAAGAAGAGAAGTCATAAGAGGAAATAGGCTTGGGGGGCAGGTATCCAGCCTCTTGGAATCATGTTGGAGCCCACCCATTAGTTTGTATCACACAAATTACGGGAAAAACAACTCTAGAGAGACACACTTCTAGGAGTGATCCTATCTTGGGGGTCATTCATTTCATAATGTAGTAGTCTTTTCTAGAACAAGATTAGTATTTTTTCTTTCTCGTGCTTGTTAATACATGATAATAGGTTACCTAGCATACTTTTATCTCTTTTTTGGACTTGTAAAATTTATGAGAAAAATGAACTCTTTGGAATCTCCTTTAAGCTCTTTCTAGACTCTTTAAAAATGAAAAAATTGTTGAGCGATCTTGTTGTTTTTCACCGTCGTTAAAGTGAATTATAAGGAATGTATGTTGAGTGGTCATTTATCTCTTTTTTGGTCTCATCAGACTATTTACGAAAAATTAATACTCTAGTCAAGAATGATTAGAAGAGTTCTCCTAGGTATCGTTTTATACCTTTTTTAGGAACCTGGGGACTAACTTTATGAAAAATTCCATTGTGGATTCTTCTTTATCGAATCTTTTCAAACTCTCTAAATATGAAAAGACCATCAATTTTTATTTCCTTGTACTCATAAAATATATACAAGGAAGGACCCATCTGGGATCGAACCCTTCCTTCTTCAAGTTCATTGAAACTATGAATACGGGACTCATCAAAGATGAGTTAACTGAGAAATTGTTATCCTCCTCGAGATTGCTAAAAAAAATAGGTACTTTCCTATCTGGGTGGGGGGGGAATTTGAGAGGTGGGTCAAGCCTCTTATCATTATGGAAGCTTGATATCGCCCTTGGACATCACACTTGTTTGAATCCCATGTGTCGTCATACTCTTTTGACTCCTTAAAAATATAACCCTTGGGTTTTGTCTCATTCCATGTGTCATCATACTCTTTCAACTCCTTTGAAGAGATCCATTTGTTTTCATTACATCATCATACTTGTTCTTCATGTCTTTTTTATTCAATGTTGCCAAGTCATTCATTATGCCTCCATATGTTCAAGGGAGGTCAACCTCTACATTTTCATCCCTGTGTCAGTTCACCATCATTTGATACATAACTATTCATAACTATCCTTATTTGTTTCGTGCCGATGATGGGGGATATATCATGGCCCTCCTTCAATGAGTATATTTCCATCGAATTTAGCACATCCTATGGTAATTAAAATTAGATACCAGTATGGACCTTGGATCCCACATGCCTCAATGGTAGCTTTCCTCACTTTTGACAGTGGGTTTGCATCACTGACCCCTGATCGAAGTATTCCATCGAGTGTTTGAATTTATCTCATCTATTCACATTCAATGAAATATACTCAGAGTACCTTGGGAGTCATTGTCATCATTAGTGATTTCCCTTGCACTTGTTAACGATATATATCATTGACCGATAATAGAGTGGTTTCTACCATGTTCGGCTTCAACACCTCTATTCACATGGGTAGATTCGTACTATTCAGGATCAGGATTGAAGACCCTCGGGGGACTATCGAGTAAACACACATTTTTGTTATCTTCCTTCCCCAGGCTACGCTGGATATTATGAAGTTGT
Organism: Picea engelmannii; assembly: GCA_009831015.1. Lineage (NCBI taxonomy): Eukaryota > Viridiplantae > Streptophyta > Pinopsida > Pinales > Pinaceae > Picea > Picea engelmannii. The sequence continues at coordinate 61,690 of ML807999.1, forward strand.
GATATATACTGTGACATAGATCCACTTTTTATTGGTATGTGGTTATATTCTATCATGTTTTAGCTCCACTGTGTACAATCTTGTGGCTGCAGATGGATTGAGTCATGGAGATATGGATCAACATTTTATTTTTGTTGTCCATATCCTTAGTCATTACGTTCATGGATCTGCAATGTATTGGTTGATGACCATGCCTTGGTTTCATATTATTCCGAGTATGGGTATGCCTACCTCAGGGATGATATATGTATATTGATGGATGTTTTCTTTCTTTTTTGACATGTCTTCTAACTCCAGTCCCTTGATTCCACAACATTACAAAGTTTTTCAACCATCATTTTTCTCCTGTTATCTCACACATTGGGGGGGGCATATTTTCTACACCATTTTGTCCCACTTTCCGAAGTATCATAAGGTGTCTCACTTCACTCTTCTCGGTGCCGAAAGTGTCGCAAATGCCATGGTCCATTATTCTAACTATCACACGTTGTTTGTCACACTTTCCTCATCGTTTCCACCTTAACACCATGCATGAATGCTCCATTACATCCCCTTGAGCATCAAGAAGAAGAAGACACCTTTAAACCCTAACAATTTGTCCTTTTTCACTCAGTCCTAGATTCATTTGACCATGGCTGCTCCCATTTTCACTCTGGGGGAGAGAACATCCCCTTAAAACCATATTAGGGGAGTGACTAGGTTGTTATGTCTACCCTTCTAGGGGAGAGACCATGGATATTTGGTAAAATCCCATGAATCTAGGGGAAATATTTTGAGGACTTTCTAGATGGTTCTTGGTTTGTTTTCTTGTTTGTATCAAGATATGATTCAAGACTCATTTGAGAAATCATAATCATGAAGAAAAATCAAATCCTATCCTAATGCACCTTATCCTCAACTATGTTCTCAATTTACCCTAGATTTTAACCCTTTTTGCATCTATATAACCAGGCCATTTTAAAGAGAGAAGGGGATATAAAAAAAGGAATACATCAAACCTATGATCTTGTGACAGAGAGCCAAACCTTTGTGAAGAAGCTGAGTTGGATCCATGTTCAAGGCCTGAAAACAAAATCTTGGAGGACTGCAGCATCATCCAATTGTAAACTTCTTTACTTTCATTAATGCAATATAACTTGGCCTATTTCTCTATTTGTTCTGCTCATTTCTTGTCTCATTTTCCCAGTTTAGTAGACTAGTTATCATCTCTTAACCTAGGATAGAAGTAGAGAAGGTTTTTACTTGTTTCTCGCATGATTACTTGTGAATATTGGAGTTGGAACTCAATCATGAAGGGAAGAGAGGACAACCATTCAAAACCAGGTACACTCATTTGACCTCCTTTCCCTTCCTTCTTCTACTATGAAACAAACAACATAGGACTAATAGATTTAGAATTCAGATCACCATTTATTAGAGGTTCTCTCCCTTGTAGGAAACCCAAGTGAGGAGAACTCAACCTGTTCGTAGGGGGGAAATTCTCACCACATTCACTCTTTTGACTAGGGAACCCATTCAGACTCTCTCGGGAAAACCTTTTCTATTTTTGGGTTTATCGGTTGTGGTCTAGTCCATCGATGAAGATTTATAATCTAAAGAATGTAATGAAACTAACCTAATATGCATGCATACAGATGGAAAATGTAACAAAAAATTAGACATAGAACCAGACGCGCTCATCTCAATGGATCGAGAAATAATTCACAGAGAAAAAAAACAAGAACACATATAAAGTAACTACAAACACATAATAGTCTATAATTTGAACAAACAATCAAATTTCTATGCGCACAAATTTAAATAAATATTCCCTGAAGAACCAAAATAAGAATGAAACAAAAATACATAAGAATAGTATACAATACAAAGTACATTCTTACACAACCCAAGTGCTAAGTGAAATGTAGCAGAATAGTTCACACACATGCAACACAAGCATCAGAGTTCTCCCGAAAATATCTTGCCGAAACATGCTTCTTCTCATTAAAAGTTTCATTAATAGTGCATGAAAGCTTCAAAAGACAAAATCCTCCTACTTGGATACAATCCTTTTATTTTTCAAAATTCAACTTGACTCTTGTCCTTTGGTCTCCCCCGCATGACCTTTCGTTTACAAACCTTTGTATTTATCCTTTTTAGAATTATGAGGTAATAATGACAACATAAATGTTTATAATTTAATATATCATACATGATATACATCAATATTTTGGATTTGTCATTTTTCTGCTTATGGGTCATCATAGGTTATTATGGATGAGTTTGATAATTGTTCCTTAAAACTTCTCGGATTCCCAAGAAACATTTACAAACTATTCCCCTTCCACATTTGGTTTCCTCTTAAGAAAAGATGAGGTATACAAATTTGAATTTTTATCCCATGCTTCCATTTTCCTTTATCTCCTCTTCCCATTTTCTGCTATTATTGTTACTTGGTGTTTAATTTGGTTCATTTTTTCCTCTTTTCTTTACATTCGTCTACCATAATATATGCTCTTTGTCTATCTAGTAATTGGGTTCCACTCAACACCAAATACATGAGTATCACGTACGTAACATTTCAAAATGTAAATTAAACTATATTTAACCATGGAAAAACAATCATAAATTGAGTGATAATTTAATATATACTTCACCGAGTTTGATATATCATTCCTTTGATGGTTACTTCATGGACAACCCCAATTCTAATGTGTTGTTATTGTATTTTTATATTGATGACAATTTGACATCATGAAAAGTCAAATATATAAAAAACAATGAGGAATCACCACATACCTATATTTGGAAAGTTTCATAACTTAGTGAGACATTTCCAATGGTATTAGGAACATGCAAACCTAGTATCAGAATCAAAAGTTATGGACAAAATATAAAAAATAGTCTTACAAGACCAGTCCCTGTATCGAAGGTTAGAAGTTATTTTGTTGATATATCAACATTGGAAGAGAGATCAACTCTCATGTGTCTGTGCCAAAAGAAGGATTGATCTCCGATATGTCAGTGCCTAAATAAATATTAAGTTCGAGTCTGTCAGTGCCAAAAAAAATATTAAGCTCTGACGTATCCGGACCAAACGAAAATTTGAGCTTTGATGTATTAACGAAGGAAACAAAATTGATTAAAAAACTAAGTATTGGATCCCTTTTCTACATCAACGAAGATGAGATGATTCCTCCAACACTAGTATTATCAGTGCCAAATCGGTGATCTCCTCCGTTGTATCAACGATAAAGAGATTTCTTCCACCGATACTAGGTGTATAAATGACATTCGAAAGGGGTGACGAATTCCCTAAGGATTAAGCTCCAATATGAAAACTTAAAAATACATGATGAATAGAGAGGAGTATCCCAAAACCTATAATTAAGAAGTTATATAACTCGATAATACCTTTCCAATTGTATAAGGATCCCACAAAATGGGTTTTGGCGTCAAAAGTTATTGCCAAAATGCGAAAGGAATTTTTACAAGACTTGTGGCTGTATCGACGCTTGAAAGAAGATTGCCTTTTTAGTATTGAAAAAGAAACATGATCGCTTCTGATGTAGCAGCAAAATAAACATTATCTCCTTTGGTGTATTTGTAAATGAAACAACATTGATGTATTGGAAAAGGAAACAAGATTGCTTGTGGTGAAGGAAGACAAATTGAAAAATTTCTAAGATTATTTTTTAACGGCAAGAAACAATGAGAGCTCGACCTCAAAAGTCCATAGATTTCTCAAAATATGTCTGATTTAGGTGCCATTTTTTTCAATGAGGAGAGAACCAGAATAGGCTTCTAGTGAGATACCTTACAACTTCATTTAATTATTTGAGTATGCTCATGCTCAATGAAGGTCACAATTAACAAGACCTGTTTGATGGGAAATGCTTGGCAATAGTTATGGCTCTTATAGACCTCGGATTTTGATTCCATCAATGACATTGGAATTTTAATCCTATAAAACATACACCTATCCTATTTCGAGAGT
>ML807999.1:99779-117346 GCA_009831015.1 Picea engelmannii
CAAGTAGTTTTGTATCACAATCTGAATTAATACGTAGTGGAAGTCCATGCAATCTAACCACCTATTTGAAAAATAATGCAAGTACTTCACTACCATCACTAGTCTTCTTACGAGCTATGAAGTGTGCCATTTTTGAAAATATATCAACAACTATCATTGTTGAGTCATGTTTTCTCTATGTCATAGGTAATCCTAAGAGAAAATCCATATTGGCAATGGTGTATAGAGTCTTGTGTTCTGACTTTTTCATTTGTCTAGTTGACATATCCTACAACCTTCAAAAAACGTTCAGACATATTTATTAATGTTGGGCCAAAAATATCTCCCCTTCACCAAGGTTGTGGTCTTATGAATCCCAAAATGTCCTCCTAAAGCACCACAATGCAACTCTTTAATGAGATTGAGCCATATGGAACTTCTAGGAATACACAATTGTTGGTTTTAAAAAAACAACCATTCTTGGATATGGTAGTCCAGATAGAGTGCTTTGTTTAAACTCCAAGACTCCTTACACACCTTCCAAGATTATGAGAAATTTGCATCTTCTTCATACAATGTCTTTGGATAATTCAGACTTACCACTTTTACTGACATGGTATTGAGTAATGATTGCCTTTGACTTAATGCATCAACTACCTTATTAGACTTAGTGAACCCGTGAACCCATGTTTCAGCACAATAGAATAACTTTGCAAGAATTCTACCCATTTAATATTCTTTTGATTCAACTTACCTTGACTATTAATGTACTCCAGAGCTTTGTGATAAATTAACAAAACAAACTCCTTTGGCAATAGATAATGTCACCATTTCTTCAAAGCTTGAACAACAGAATAAATTCTTGATCATAAACAAAGTACTTCTTTCTAGACTCATTCAACTTCTCGCTCAAAAATGCAATGGGTATGCCTTCTTGACTTAGAAGTGCTCCAATTGTTGTTCGACTAGAATCATAATCAACCTGAGACACTTTCTTAAAGTATGGAAATGCCAATATTGGTTGTTCTGTTACTCTCTTCTTCAATTATTCAAATGAATTCTTTGCTTCTACAAACCACTGAAACACTCCTTTATTCATACATACTGTAAGAGGTGCACATATTTGGCTAAATTTCCTAATGAATTTCTGGTAGAATCTTGTCAATCCATGGAAGTGTTAATATTATGATAGCTAAGGGAGGTATGAACCTCTATGATGACCTATGACGAGACTAGAATCCTCTGGAAGGAAGCAACGAATTGAAGGAAACCCTAGACAGGTTGTCGGCTGAACAAATATTTTTAGATTGAATTTATTGATACCTAGAAGAAGAATTCGGCCCAGTTAGACTGGCCAGGTCGGCCCCAGTTAGACTGGCCAGTACACTATAAATACAGGGCACCAGTTTCATTATTTTTCATCTCAGCAGTTGCAGTGAGAGAAATATCTGCGCAGGCGGTTGTAGGCAACAACAGTTTGGTGCACAGGTTTTTTGGGAGCGCTGGGAAAGTGGTGCGCTAGCTTCTGGCTGGGATCATCTGTTCAGTTTAGTTTCTATTCTTTTTCTTGGTGCATTTAGCCTCTCTTGGCTATTGATTGCAACCATAATTCTCTTCTCGGTCAAGTTCAAGGTGCTCAGAGGGTGGCTTAAGGCCTGTGGTTGGGTGATGAGGGTATCGTCAATGGTTAAACGAGCACAATCCTCTATATTATAACATGTTATGGGTCCACACCCCCTTCAGTCAGCCTAAAATGCTGGAAGGAAACATAATCGCTAGGTATTGAGCTCATTGAGGAACTGTCGCTAGGGTTACTAGCAGGAGCAACTTCCAAAGAACTGCAGCTACAGTTACTAGCAGTAGCAGTTGCAAAAGCCCTAATTCTCAGATCTGGCACCTTATGATGGAGCATATTGCTCAAGGAGAAGATATTCAGATGCGCCCTAGCTCAACGCACCTATTGACTTTCTCAGAAGAGAGAAAATATGCAGTTGAAGTTTTGGATCAAGGCATGACTAGTTATCAGTCAATCGAAGAATTGTGCAAAACAATCAATCTCTTACATTACTCAACACTTACCAGGACAATTGAAGACGATATGTGGATAATCGACAACAGAGCTTCCAGGCATGTGACAGGAGATCAAGCTAGACTCTCAGATCTAAATGAGAGAAAGACATCGTACAAAGTAGAGCTTGGAGACAAAAGCACCTACCCCGTCGAAGGATTTGGACAAGCCTCCATCAAATTGGAATCAGGTAATCATGTTCACTTAAGCAATGCTTTATATGTACCTGGTTTAGAAAAGAATTTTGTATCAATATCATGTTTAGAAGAAAAAGGAAACATAATAGCCTTCATAGATGAAAAGGTGTTATCATGGCGTAAAGATTCCAGCATAGAAGATGCTAGGGTTATTGGAAGATGTGAAGGGAATCTATATAGACTACTAGAACGAAATGAAGAAACCCTAGTACATGATGAAGTCAACCCTAATGAGCTTTGGCATAGAAGGTACACTCATATCAATTATCAAGAATTACCTTTCCTCAGGAAGATGGCTGAAGGGATACCAGAATTGAAGTCTACACACGAAGGAATTTGCAAGGGATGTGCCCTTGGGAAGAACATTAAGAAACCATTCCCAAGAAGCAACAACAGATCTAAGGAAACCCTAGACCTAATACACTCAGATGTTTGCAGTCCAATGCCAGTCAAATCTTTAGGAGGAGCTCTCTACTACTTAACTTTCATAGATGACTATTCAAGGAAGACGTGGCTATACCTATTGAAGTCAAAATATGAAGTATTTAGCAAGTTCCAAGAATTCAAGGAAGAAATAGAAAACCTTACGAACAAGAAGATCAAGACATTAAGAACAGATAATGGAGGAGAATACACCTGAAGGGATTTCGTTGCATTCTGCAAATCAATAGGGATTGGGAGGGAGATATTTGTTCCTCATAATCCTCAACAAAACGGTGTAGCAGAAAGGAAGAACAGATCTATCGAAGAAACAGTAAAATCCCTATTGAATGATCAATATCTATCCATGCTTCTATGGAGAGAAGCAACAATGATGGAAATATACGTGCATAACAGAATCCCTCATCGCATATTGAAGGACATGACACCAGAAGAAGCATTCTCAGGTAAGAAACCTAACGTAGAAAACTTAAGAATATTTGGATGTCAAGCTTATTCTCATATTCCCAAAGATAAAAGAAATAAACTAGAACCCTCAAGAAAGAAGGGGATATTTGTAGGATATAGTGATTCATCCAAAGCCTACAGAATATATATTCCAGATCAACACAAGATAGAAGTAAGCAAAGACATAACATTCAATGAAAGAATGGCCTTCAGAAAATCTATTGAAGAAACTATAGAAGAAGAAGAAACTGAAGAACTAAATGAAGAAAGCACAGAAGGTGAAAATAACGAAAATGATGAACCTATGGAGATATGTGAGAACATTGATCTAGATAATATACCAAAGAACAAGAAAATACCATCTTGGCTTGAAGCCACCTTACAAGATGCAGAAAGAATCAAGGTTCCAGAAGGAACATCCAGTAAGACTAAAAGACCGAAAAAATTCTCAAGTTATGCAGCATACATGACAAAGCTTCTAGATGAAGAAGCTACTACATTTGAAGAAGTAGTTAATAAGGAACAATGGAAAGAAGATATGAAGGAAGAACATCAGTCCACTATGAGAAATGAAGTATGGGATATTGTACCCAGACCTAAAGAGAAATCAGTTGTAACTTCAAAATGGGTATACAAGATCAAACATGCAGCAGACGGAAGTGTGGATAAATATAAGGCAAGATTCGTGGCCAGAGGGTTCTCCCAGAAGGAGGGAGAAGACTATGACTAAACCTTTTCTCCAGTGGAAAGGTATACTTCCATCAAAACTATCATATCTCTTGTCGCTTCCATGGGATGGAATCTACACCAGATGGATGTAAAGACAACCTTTCTCAATGGAGCTATTGAAGAAGAAGTATACATTGAACAAACTCAAGGATTTGAGGTACATTCCAGAGACACTCATGTTTTCAGACTGAAGAAAGCTCTATATGGACTCAAGCAAGCTCCAAGGGCTTGGTATGTCAGGATGGACAGTTATCTAACCACACTTGGTTTTTCCAAAAGTCATGCAGATCCAAACCTTTACTACAAAGTCGTGAACAATGCACCTGTAATTATAATGTTATATGTTGATGATCTATTCATAATAGGTGAAGAATCTCTAATCATTCAGTGCAAGAAGGATTTAGCCTCTGAGTTTGATATGAGAGATCTAGGTCTCATGCACTATTACTTGGGACTAGAAGTATGGCAGAAGCGTGGTGAAGTATTCCTTGGACCTGGAAAATATGCAATAAAGATCCTTCAAAAGTTTGGAATGATGGACTGCAAGTCCATGGACACTCCTATGAATGCAGATATAAGAAAAGTGAAAGTCCCAGATTCCGATCTAGTAGATCCATCTCTATATCGACAACTAATTGGATAATTGATGTATTTGGTAAATACTCAACCAGATATTTGCTTTGCTATAAATACATTAAGTCAGTTCTAGGTGGAACCGAGACAAGAGCATTGGATAGCTGCAAATCATGTCTTAAGATATATTCGTGGGACAATAAACTATGGTTTAATATATACCGCATCCAGTGATACTCAACTTCATGGATTCACAAACTCTGATTGGGTAGGAGGTGCATAAGACAAAAAAAGTACTTCAGGTATGTGTTTTAGCTTGGGCTCCGCTATGATATCTTGGAGCATCAGGAAGCAGAAGTCTGTCGCACTTAGTACAGAAGAAGTAGAGTATATGGAAGCTTGTGAAGCATGCATAGAAGAAGTATGGCTAAGGAAGTTAATATCCGATTTATTTGATCAGACTCCAGAATCGAACACAATATATTGTGATAATCAGAGTTGTATAAGATTATCCGAGCATCCAGTGTTTCATGAATGGTCAAAGCACATTGAGATAAAATACTACTTTATTTGAGATAAAGTCCACGAAGGAGAGGTAAAGCTCGAGTATATCCCCACTGATGAGTAGACAACAAATATCCTGACAAAGCCTCTTTCTAGAATAAAGTTTGCATATTTGCGAGAGAAGATGGGGATCGTGGAAATAACTCCCTTAGCTGAAAGGGAAGACTCTCCAGGATAGAGAAGGTATGCAAAAATGTCTATATCTGTGATTAAAATAACTCTCCAGTTAGGATAGAGAATTGAAAATGTTATTTAATTTTGTAAGAGTCTAGATTGGACAGATGCTTTCCAGTTTGGAAAGTGGATTGAGATTTCTGACGGACAGTGGCCTCCCATTGTAGTTAACATGGGAGGCAGACTGATTGTTGATGTATCATAGAAAATGACTTCCCATTACGGGGAGTGGTCTAGGACAATCATTCTTCTTGGCAGTCACTCTGAGTAGTGGTCAAGTAGAATGGTCTACCTCCCCAGGCAGTCATTCTTTCGAAGTTCACAGTTGTCAGAAGTTTCGAAGAATCATCTATTTGGAGGTTGATGTAGGATAGACATTCCTCGAGGGAAGACTCATTCTTTTCAGGTTACACTTGTTTAGTGTCGGAGGAATGGCCCAGGGTGGGGAATGGTCCAGACAGTTACTTCTCGAGGGCAAACTCATTCGCTCCAAATTACACCTTGTTTGGTGTCGGAGGAATGGCCTAGGGTGGGGAGTAGTCCAGGCTCAACAATCAGGGACAGTTATCCCTCGAGGGTCGACTCATTCTCTCCAGGTTACACTTTGTTTAGTGTTGGAAGAATGGCCCAGGGTGGGGAATATTCCAGGACAGTCATTCCTTAGGGAAGACTCATTCCCTCCAGGTTACACTTTGTTTAGTGTCGAAGGAATGGCCTAGGGTAAGGAATGGTCCAAGCATTTCTAGAGGGAAGACTTATTCTCTCCAGGTTACACATTATTTAGTGTTGGAAGAATGGCCCAGGGTGGGAAATTGTCTAGGTTCAGAAATCAAAAACAATCCTTCTTCCTTGGTTGAGAAGAATGGGTTAGATAGCCCAGTGTTGATATTCTACATTGAGGGCAGACATTCTTTCAGACCTCACAGATGTGAGTGAAACATTGGCCCAGATGATTATTGTTGATATTCTATACTGAGGGCATACACTCTTTCAGATCTCACAGACGTGAGTGAAAGATTGGCCCAGTTGATTCAGTTTTATGATAACATTGTTTCTATGTAGATAAAGACTACTGTGGTGGCAGACATTCTTTCAGATCTCACAGATGTGAGTGAAACATTGGCCCAAATGATACAGTTTTTATCATAACATTGTTTATATGAAGGTTGTTATTTGTCATGAAGGACAGTTTGTGATTGTGTTTCACAAAGTCTGAGTAGTTGTGTACTACTGGAATAGACACATGTGTGTTCTATAAATTGATATTGTACCAGTTGTCATCAGAGATTATCGTGTTGGATAATAATGACAGGTGCTCATGGTGCTACCAGTTGAATGGTCTGTTGTTCTCAAGACCATACCTCCCTAGCTAGGAGGGAGTGTTAATATTATGGTAGATTCTGGAGGTATGAACCTTTATGATGACCTATGACGAGACTAGAATCCTTCGGAAGGAAGCAAAGAATTGAAGGAAACCCTAGACAGGTTGTCGGCTGAACAAATATATTTATATTGAATTTATTGATGCCTAGAAGAAGAAGTCGGCCCAGTTAGACTGGCCAGGTCGGCCCCAGTTAGACTGGCCAGTCCACTATAAATACATGGCACCAGTTTCATTATTTGTCATCTCAGCAGTTGCAGTGAGAGAAATATCTGCGCAGGCAGTTGTAGGCAGCAACAGTTTGGTGTGTAGGTTTTCTGGGAGAGGTGGGAAAGTGGTGTGATAGCTTCTGGGGGGGATCATCTATTCAGTTTAGTTTCTATTCTTTTGCTTGGTGCATTTAGCCTCTCTTGGCTATTGATTGCAGCCAAAATTCTCTTCTCGGTCAAGGTCAAGGTGCTCGGAGGGTGGCTTAAGGCCTGTGGTTGGGTGATGAGGGTATCATGAATGGTTAAACGAGCACAATCCTCTATATTCTAACAAAAATCTCCTCACATCGAATGTGCATCTTAGTGTTGGTCATTCGATAATATCCTTCACCTTCTGAGGGTTCATTTTAAGTCCTTTTGAAACCACAAAACCTAGGTACACCAATTCTCATTGCATGAATTTACACTTCTTTAGGTTTATCAATAGTTTATCTTCCTTCAAGCACTATAGTACTTCCCTCACATGATCAACATGATTTTTTCTACTCTTGATAAAAATCAGTATATCATCTAAATAAACAACCATGAACTTACCCAAAAATGGTGTAAAGACTTCATTCATCAATCTGATGAATGTGTTGGGTACATTGGTTAGTCCAAACCGCATCACTAACCATTCCAACAGACCATCCTTCATCTTGAATGAAATATTCCATTCATCCCCTTATCTCTTTCAAATATGGTGATAACCACTGTTCAAATCAATTTTTTTTAAATATTTTGAACCACTCAAGAAATCCATAAGGTCATACATTTTTGGAAATGGAAACCGATACTTGATAGTGATCTTTTTTATAGCACGTGAATCAATATACATTCACCATTCCCCTGTTTTCTTGGGCATCGATATTGTTGGTAATGCATAAGGGATCAAACAATTCCTGCAAGTCCTACACTTGCCGATTCAACTCTTCACTTTTTGATGGAGTCATTCACTAAGGTGCTCTATTTGGAAAATTTGATGTTGATATTAGATACATCTGGTGTGATATACTATGCAAAGGAAGTAAACATATGGGTAATTCATCTCCAACAATTTCTTTAAAATCTTCCAACATGTGTTGGATCTCTCCTGGTACAAAACTCCCCTTTTTAGCCTCTTGAACCTTTTTTGGCACTAAAACTAAAAAATACCCATTATGTTTCTCCTCTTTCAAGAACTCCTTGGTCGAACACAACATAATGTGGTTGTTACTGCTATTCACGTACTTGTTGCAACTGTTGTTGTTACTCCCACCATATTCATGTATTGGCGTCAACTTATAACGTTTTCCATTTTGAGTAAATTCATATGAATTTTATTTTCCATCATGGAAAACTTTCCGGTCAAACATCCATGGTATCTCAAGCAGAATATGGCATTCTTCCATCTCCACTACATCTCTTAACACTTGCTATTTAAAATCCCCAATATGAAATTTTAAAGGACACTCTTCAGTTATAGTCACCTGTTTGCCATTCTGCAACCATACAACTCTTTTTAATGTAATTCCTCCATAAATATGAAGTTATAACATTTTCCTTCAAATTTTCATCTGGTCTTAAACACTATTTTCCTCCCTTTAGGTTCTTCTATAAACTTTTGTTCTGTTTTAAGTAAAATTCTTCAAAACATCAATTTCTCACCTTATTTGTCTGGAATCACAGCCACATCTTCTCCAACCACCGATGCATCACTTTCCGTGGTAACCTGCTTTCTAGAATCACCCATTTTACTAGGGCCTTGATTTTCTGGGAATTTCAAGGCTCTGTGACCTTCAACTCCTCATCTATAACAAGTAATTACAAAATTTCCCTTTTCTTTTCCAAATCCTTTCCCTCTACCATATCCGTTTCCTATCGAACTTTGGTTACTTGTCAATTCCTCTTCTTTGTCATTTTCTGAAGTAGTGTTGGTTTTGCCTCTTCTGCATGGACCTCTTCCCCTTAACTTATTTTGAGTCTTCCTATCAACTTTCTCCTCCACCTTCAGGGAAATTTGATAATCTTCATCTATCGTATGAAAATAATGTGTACTCATTTCATCCTGGATCAGATACTTTAGTCCATTAACAAATCTAAGCACATGCTAATACTCTAGCTCCTTAATGTTTGAGATAAGTGACAGCCTGAAAAAAATTTCAGTGTATTCACGTACACAAGTATCCATTTGTCTCATAATCTTCACTTGTCTATAGAGATTTTGGTTATAATCAACAAGAAACAACTTTTCTTTTATTTTACTCACCATCTTCTTCCAAGTATTGATCTTTCCCTTCCTATATCAACTCTATGTTTCTGCAACATGTCCCACCAAAGGGAACCATTTCCTTTCAAATTTTTGATAGAAAATTGAACCCGGTTTGGATCTTGAACATTCTCATATTAAAAATACTTCTCCATCTCTCCTATCGAGTCTATAAGAGTTTCATCTTCCAAGATTCCATCATAGCACAAAACCTCAACTTTCTCACTACCTTTGTTACTCATATAGGATATCAAAAGCTCTGCTGGGTATATATCCTCAATATTTTGTTCAATCTCACTCTCATCTTTAGATTCAGAATCTGCTTCAGCATCTCCATCTCTTTTATGTTCTAATTCCTCTATTCTTCTTCATAACTCTTCAAATTTTTGATTTCTTGCACCTCCATGTGTTTCTCCTCTCATTTTGGGTGACATTCTTCCAAGTATCCTAGTAGTTCAAATCCTAACTACGATCCAAAGCTTCAATCCATATGTCTATACACATACTTGTTCTTCAACACTTTGGTTGAAACACCACCAGAATCAGGGTATTCTCTACCCATTATAGGATCACTCATGTAATCATCCAAGAGTGTGCTTGCTCTGATACTACATGATGCAGGTTGTGGCACTAAAACAAAAAAACATTTATAGCACGCACCTTGCTACAAAATACACAGTGGAAAGCCAAAACATAAATACTATTGCAAAAACAGTAAGGAGAGACTTAACAAACTTAATACTGAAACACCAACAAAATGCAACTCTGATTTTATTGAATCAAGGAAAAATAAAAAGGTTACATAAAATCTCGATGGAATGGTTAGGCAATTTCTTCACGACCTTTATATTTACTATTAACCAATCCCTTATTTTGAGATAAACCAATCTTTCCTCTGTCCTGAAACCAACCCCTTCTCCATCGCCTCCATGCCTCTTTAAACTCCTCCCTTCACCTCTGAATTGATTCACCTTCCATTGCCAAGAAAGGATAGTTGCAAAAACTGTCTTGACAGTTCGCCTCCTTCTTGCGGTTAATGATCTTCATTTTGGACGCCATATCCTTGACCTAACCATGGCTAAGACTCTACATGTGTTAATTCTAGCGTGGAAAGTCAACAAGCATTGTAACAACATTCTTGTAGCAAAAAATTCAAATTTTTTTCAACGAAATCCATATTCTACAGGAGTTTCAACATGTGTTTCAGCACTAGTTTCAACACGAGTTCCATCATACAAAAGAGTATTTGCATGAGTAACAACAGTTTGAATTCATAACAAATTGACTAAATAAAATTAACCACTAATACAATCCTTATTCGACTTATTGCCTAATTTGTAGAATATAAATATTTTTGAGTGATGCATATTGCTTGAGCCAAGCATCATGCTCAATTGTATTAAAGTCATGAATATATTCTCCATCTTCTACTTACATTTTACATTTTATCAAGTTATAGACACATGTCAACCATATTATAATTTTCTTCATAATAATTCAAAAAAAATACTTTTAAAAATTGAGATTGCACTTTTAAAGATTGATTATGAAGAAAATTGCATAGTGTGAAACCTTAATTTTGAAAGTTAAAAGTAACAACTTGAACAACCCATGTTCATGAGTAATATTAAGTAGGGATAGTACATATTTATATTTTCTTATATGCTCAAGTGTTATAATTCAACTTTAACAAAAAATCAATTTCCTTTTTTTGGGAGTTCATGCTAAAGCCCTTATAAGATCAATGTTGTATTGGACTCATATACAAGGATTTGAGGCATGGCAGTAACAAAAACATATACATGTAGAAATACAAATGTAACTTTAATTTTGGGTAGCTTGTCTTCTAGGGTCAAATTTGTTGATCGGGTGGAATTCAGTTTTGTTGATGGGGTGGAATTCAGTTTGTCAATTGTAAGGTTTCACCTTACGAAGAAGTCTCAATTAGACTCTTTACTATTTGAAGTACATTGGATAGAGTTTCGCCTTCTTCTTCTCTACGCACCTGTGATAGAGTTTCATGCATGCGTCAGTGTGTTGCATTCACATCCAGTCTATCTGGAAAGTTCTTTACGGATATTCACAGGTAACGTTACTTTCTACCTTCCTGGGAAATATGCCATTTTTATTCGCTCAATGGTTGTAAACAACGTAGCCGTAGATAAGGTTAAGAATATTGTATCTCTATATCCTCTTTGTGGCTGCGGGCTGGGGATGACTCACGTGAAAATACATCAATTGTTTTGTGTTGGCACACCATCTATGCAATCTTTTGTATGAGTCGTAGATGATGAAAAATTTACATTAGATCTAAGGTCAGGTTGTTCAGAAATAATGGCATCTGTCCTCGAACTCCAAAACCATTTCATGTTATTAGTACAACGATATATCCAATCTGATGAAAGGCATGTAGCTTAGAGGAAGCCGATCAGCTCTAACGTTTCATTTTCTCGCATACTTCCCTATGACCTTACTATCTTTGTCCTTGAAACTTTTCGAAGCTTATACTTCCCAATGATCTTACTTTCCTTCTGAACCATTTTCTCGCATACTTCCCAATGACCTTACTTTTAGTTATTGGACGACTTTCTTTGTCCTTGAAACTTTTGGAAGCTTATACTATGAAGACCTAGCCCTAACCCTGCATTTCA
Source organism: Picea engelmannii (assembly GCA_009831015.1). NCBI lineage: Eukaryota > Viridiplantae > Streptophyta > Pinopsida > Pinales > Pinaceae > Picea > Picea engelmannii. Next base: position 111,480 of record ML807999.1, read on the forward strand.
GAATGCTTTGTCTCAATTCCTCGTAAATTTTAGCCATTTTGTGTTCAATTGAACTCCCCTTACAACATCGTAAATGCACCTTTATATGGCTTAGCTAATTTCTTATTATTTTCCCCAAACTGCTATCTAGAATTTATCTTCGTTATCTAGGACTTCCTCCCGAAATAGTTCCGAAGCAATGGTGCTACTGTTACTTTGTTATGTGCCTTCAATATTCCAATCTAAATAAGTCAGACATAACCACTTCAACAAAGTATTAGAGTTGGATCGTGAGAATTGCGTTGGGTTTGTTATTTGGGAAAACGTATAGACAACTCGTCATAGAAGTTAAATTGGCATATTTGTTTGGACTTTAAAAAAAAATGAAAAAAATGAATTTTAATGAATATCCAAAGATGGTTTAAAACATTGTTATGTATAAATTGGACTTTGTCATCTCAATTAGTCTTCTATGACATTGACTGAATTTGGTTTGGTTCATTACCATCCAACAAACATATTTCAATTTATGAAAATGGTCAACCAATATCTAGAACACCTAATACCAAATACCTAGCCAAGTTGTACAATCTTTTTGAAAAACAATTTAGAGTGATAGAGTGAGCTAGAAATACATGATAGCTTCAATAGGTTATACAGGTCATAGGTTAAGCTACCAACACTATTGCATAGGTTATATAGGTCATATCTGCTATAAAAATAAAGTGACACAAAAATAGGAAGTGAAATGCATGTAATGCTCTGAACTTAAGTAAATGAATTTTCCAAATACACCACATTTTGAAAATGTAGATGAAACAAACTTGATCACATGTTAATATACATAGACTATAATTGTAAAAAACAAATACAAGAGACAATAATATTGTATTATAATAGTATGAAGAATGAAAACAATGTTAAATTTCGACTAAGAAAAGCTCTAAATTCAATAACACAAGATAAACATTTCATAGCCTTTTATCTCTTTAAGTAAATTTTCAATAAATAAAACCATAACTACTTCTGGTCATACCACTAATGGGTAGAGACTACTTAGTGGTCCTTATAAAGTAACCCTTTTACAATAAATAATTATTCACTGGTATCTAATGAGCCTTATTCAAAGAGGATTTTGGGTATACAGCAATGGACTAAATCATAGGCTTACCAAAGTAGGGAGGTTAGGGTAGGATCCTAACATGCGCTCTAGCTTCAAAAGAAGTGTTCTCCCATGTGGCATCTTAGAGTGTTTTGTCTTTTCACTAGATTAGTACTTCAAATATTGTGAGTTGGTGCAGTTGATCTGAGGTATCTAGTATTGCTTCCTATTGAAGCCAAAATGAGCCTTCTTCATCAAGTTATAGTCAGCTTGTTTTCACATTGCACTTAGATTCAATGACCTTATTTATACAAGGAACATTAAATACTAGTAAATATTGGAGTGGACTAGAAGAGCCTATTCTTAGGTCACTTGTCCAATGCACCAAATGATCTCATAGGGCCTATATAACTTTGATGATAATTTTTTGAAGTGTTTTGTATATATACGGTGTTTGTCAACATGGTTGAAGGAGAAGGAACACCTAATCCCCTATTGTAAAAGAATGATCATATTCATGTTGGATTCATTGGTTCTTCATTCTATTGCAATCCATAACCAATTTTCTCTTCAATACATGGAGATTGGCTTCTTTACTTTGAGGTGTATTATCCATTTCATAAACCTTCGATGTTCCTAGTATATATGAAGTGACTCATGATGGTTTTTGGAGATAAACACTTCATATTGAGTCATTTTGGTAGCTCCATGATAAGAGGTAGTGTAGCACCATTCTACAAGGGAAACCGTTGTGCCTATTACTGTGGTTTTTCAAAAGAAAAACATGACACATAGGTTTGTAAGAACTTGTTTACCACTTTGGTTGAACCATGTGTTTGGTGGTGATATGTAGTGCTCATGACTTTGTTTGGTACCTATTAGCTTCAACAACTATTGTGAAAATATGTTGATGAAGGTACGGTCTTGATCCTAGATAATAGAAGTGTCATTACCTATATACATCATACAATCTATGTTAACACTCATGTATATAATAATAATAATAATAATAATAATAATAATAAAATAAAACTCATATGGGTAATAATAACAATAGACATACCCTTAATAAGTATGATTTTTTTTTAATATGTATGAAATAAAAAATAACACCTACATTTTAGTATTCAATTATATAGGTTTAGTTTCAAAAGACTTTATTTAAAAAAATGTTTTAATGTGCATTTTATTATAAACAAAATTTCAGGGAAGTGGAATCACATTGAATATTGTTTGCATGCCTTCTTTGTATGAAGGAATAATTTTCAACACATTTTTTTTAAAATTAGATCAAGAAAAAATGAAACTTTTAGCTAAAGGGTGGAATACATATAACTTCCTTTTTATAAAAGAAAAAAAAAAACAATCATATAAAAATTAACATTTACTATTATAGATTCATATTAATCCTAAATATTTTTTAGGATAATAAATTTGCAATAAAATTTATTTATCATTTTTTATCTTTAATATATACAAAATTAAGATAACTTTATATTAATAACATTTATGTTAGCAAAATAATAAAATATATTTAATTTAATAAAATATCATAATATTAAGAAAAGTTCGTTATGATGTGAGTCAAAAGATTATGATGCATATTTTTCATTATATTTTAGATAATTTATTGGATAAATTTTAGGTATTTTCATTTCATTTTAATAAATAAAAATAAGTTTGATTTTAATAAATAAAAATAAGTTTGAGGTATTTTTCAAGTTAAACACCATCAATTTTATTTCATTTTATTAGATAAGTATTAGTATTTTTTACATACAAATCTATTCATTTAATTTCACTCATATACTTATAGATGATATTAATTTTAGATATTTGTGTAATTTGTTAAAAACATATTAAAAATATATAAATGTATATATATAATTAAATATTATTTTATTAGAAAATATATTTTCATGAAAATTTTGAACAACTTCTTTATTTTAAATACAATACTAATGTATAAAATTAGTTGTATAAACTATTATACATTTATCTAGAACATCAAGTAAAATCCAAAAATTAACTTAGAAACCTTTTATTTACTCTTCAGAACTCTCAAAACTTCCAATCACTGAAATTAAGTCACTAAACTATTATATAATTAAATTTATATTAAAAAAATGAATTTACAATGTGGATAAAAAACATACATAATGCTCTCAAACCAATTATGTGAAAATGAAAGTGCATAATGACATGTACACTTTTGTCATTCCCTCGAAAGAAATTATATTTTATTGTGTATTAACATTTGAATATGGATAAATGTGGAAAATAAAAGTTATTCATTATATTGTTTAAAAAATATTATTTTTTTTTTAGAATCTTTGTTGTGAGCAATAATAAAAAGTGTGAGATTGTATATTTTTAATTTTATTACTAAATTATAATTGTACTTTTTCAAGAACTATGATGATCTTATTTTAATTAAAAATAATTATCAAAATTAAAAATATTCACAAAACTTACTACGTAATTAGATTAACTGTATATTCACCTTTCATGTCTTATCATTTAAATACAATGATAATGTCGCTGTCCATCAAAATTATTACTTCCAATATTATTTGCCCCATGAGATAGATCTGAGAACATGATTTATCGATGATAAAAAAGTTTTTAAATGATATAATATTTTTTACATTCACGCTGGCTTTAGTTTGATTATATCGATGATAAAAAAGTTTTTAAATGATATAATATTTTTTTACATTCACGCTGACTTTAGTTTGATTATTTATGAAATTCATATGAAATTTTATTATTTATTATATCTTTCTTTCACGTCTTGTTGGAAAAAATTTCATGTCGCGTGTTTTCCATTATTCAAAACCTATATTCTTTTGTAAAGGTTTGTAACTTTTTCATGTCGAGTTTTTCTGTAAAAGTTTGTAACTTTTTAATGTCGAGTTTTTGTTAATTATAATTATTGGAAACCGTAATAGTTTTGTAAAGGTTTTACGTAATTCAATATTTACAACATCGATTTCAATTGTACATTTTAAAAATTGTTTGAGTTACAATGGTGAATATACTTTGAGCAGATGGGAATACATTCATCGCCTAGTTAATAGTGACTACAAAAATTGTTTGAGGTAAGATGGTGATCATACTTTTATAAGATGGGAATGCATTCATCTCTTAGTTAATAGTGACTACATTGGACGAGGAGCACGGAGCACTTGAATCTGTAAAAAGTGAATTACATTTTGGAAAATTAATTAAAAATGTAGTTTATATTATGATTTTAATGATTATATTAGTTAATCATATTTGGTGATGAAAGATGTGTATGAAAGAGATTTATATTTGTGTAAGATTGTAAGATTGAGGAATAACTTAAGTAAATGAATTTAGATTCATCTTAACTCCAATTTATTAAGTGCAAAGGAATTCAATCTCTAGAGATATAAACCTTCTTTAAGTTTTTCCTCTTCAAGCTTTGTTATTTGATTGCATTTATATAAAAGAAAAAATTTGGTATTAGGATTGGTTACACATCAAAGTGTTTGTTCTTAATTTTTTTTATAATATATATATATATATATATATATATATATATATATAATACTTTTACAATTTTTTTACACAACATTTTTCCACATAGAAAAGAAGAGAAAACTGAATTTTCCTATGTGTAATTTAAACTTGTTTTCATGTTTTTGACATAAGTGTAAAAAAAATTTGAGTTTTATCATATTTTCTTATTTGTTTTGAGAAGCATATTTACTATACACATTCAAAAACTTATCATAAAACTATTCGTTATGTATATTCAAATGTTTAAATAAATTTGCTTTTGAAGTATTTACGTGCAACAATATGTATATAGAGATATAGATAGATTCATATAGTAAAATTTTGAATTATTTACCTACCATCTCTTTATGTTTGTATATTAGTAATTTATTTGGTGCTTAGCTCATGCTCAAATTTATTTTGATTTTTTAATTGAAAGTGGTATTGAAACAACTTTTTTGTTTTATTAATTTATAAAGTGCCACCTATCAACTATAAATTGAACAAAAAATTATACATCCCCTTCATAGTGGGTTGTAGGAAGCACTAGTGGAAGCAATAATACAACCTTAACACATGTTAATTATCATTGTTTGTGATGATGATTACTATCCACTAAGAACAACTTTGTTCTATCACATCTATAAACTTAAATTACCTTGATTTATCATGTTATCTCTATCATGAAATTCTTTGTGATGATGATTACTATCCACTAAAAACAACTTTGGTCTATCACACCTATAAACTTAAATTTCCTTGATTTATCATGTTATCTCTATGATCAAATTCTTTGGAAATGAACTTATGAGTTTAGTTGATTTTTATGGGTTAAAAATTATGGAGAATGTTTTGAAATTTAGATCCAATGTCTTTGAAAATCAAATTCCTTTATGCAATATTTTAGGTAGTACACATTGACTCATTTCTCTATAAATATCACATGAATTAGTTATTATCTTTGTAATATTTATTTTCTTTCTTTTGCTAGCAGCAAGAGATATAGTTTTAGTGTTTTAATTTGGGTTTATCATTGCTTGGACGTAATTCAACTTTCTCTTGTTCTCAATCTCCCTATTGATCGCCCAAAGGGGTTGGATCCAATGGTGGAAAGCGAAGAGTTTTTCACCGTTGGGCAAGGTTCAATTCTCGTGAGGGCTTTACCTAGAGCCATGGGGACACCTTGAGGTAGTGGTCGAACGTGTGGTTGCACCCAGAGATACTATAATAAATGGTATCGTGACCCGTGCACACATAAGTG
>ML808000.1:15067-50178 GCA_009831015.1 Picea engelmannii
CGCTTAAAGATCAAAAGGCAAGGGGGGTCTGAAAATTGTTGTGCGCCGTCGATCTGTGCGCGCAAATCTGGACCGCCCAGACGTGCTTGCTGCTTACCATGGGCGCATTATCGCCCAAAACTTTGGGCAAGTGGGTTTTAACGCATTCTTTTGATATCTAAACCCCTTAGCAAGAAATATAGCTAACAAATACTTATTATTATTATGTGCAAATCTATCAAATCTATTGTTAATGGGTGATTCACCACCAAATTGTCCAAATCAATTAGGGATTCAGCCCCAAGGAAGAACATGACACCACCATGGTGAATGAAGCTCCAAAATTAAGTTATAATTTCAATTATCCCAACCCATTTCTTTCATAACATAGCTAATGTGCTCACTTTTGAGCACTCCAAGGCCTCTTCTAGCCAACAATCCACCATAACACTCTTCTTCATAGATAGAGGAAGATCTTCCATTTCTCCTTTGATTTTGATTTTGATTTACCATGTTTGACTATTGTTGATCATATATACAATTGAAGTGGTGACCTCTTGGATTGCATCCAATGCTAGCACATCGAACTTGTGGAAATAACATGATGTATATGATTCTGGACCTTGCAATGTTATTATTACCTTGGGTAGACAATTGTACAAGATACCAGAGGTAGCTCCTCCTACCACCATTTCTTTGATCTCTACTAAGCAATACATGAGGGTCATTTCCCAGACCGAGAAATTTTTCTTCTTCACGATTCGCTCTCCAAGTGAACCAAAGGTCACAACCACATCCATGGCCTCTCCACATAGCAGAAGCAGGTGGAAAATATCATCGAAGAACACAAAGATATCTTCTCCTCACCCACTAGGGTACCATTACAATGTCAACTCAAGCATTCAATCGATCTATTCCCCAATGCACCTCTACCCAATGGTCCAGTCTATCATTGCTCTCTAATGGAAAATGAGGAAATCAAGCGACATATCTGAGAGATACTTCAAAAGGAGAACATCTGACCTAACTCCTCACCCTACGGAAGCCTAATTGTACTTGTGTAGATGAAATATAGGACTTGATGACTCTGCATTGATTACAAGGCCCTGAACAAAATCATACTTAGGAATCAATACTCAATTCCTCTAATCAACAACCTTCTTGACAAACTCAAGGGATCCCAGTTTTTCAATAAGATTTACCTAAATTCTGGCTAGCACCAAGTCCCAATAGAACAAACTAATGTATGGAATACTACTTTCAAGTCCAAATAAGGTATTTTTGAATGGCTATTCATTCCCTTTGGTTTGAAAAATGCTCTAACAAATTTCATGAGATTGATGAATGATATATTAGGCACTTTCACCAATTCTTTTCTAGTGGTATATCTGGATGATATCCTCATATTCATCAAGAATTGGGTAGAACACTTGCAACATATTCAATAGGTCCTTCACACTATGCAACAACACAAGCTATATGCTAACTTGGAAAAATTCTCTTTCGGCATGAACATGGTCCAATACCCAGGCTACATTGTTAATGAGCATGATGTGCATGTGGATGCATCTAAGATCCAATTCATTTTTGACTGGCCAACCCCTACCACACTACAGAGCTTCAAATTTTCTCAGGAATTTCCAACTTCTATCGCAAGTTCATGTTGGGATTCTCCCATATTGCATGGGACCTCAGCCAGGTGACCAAGGGTGGTGGAAAAGAAAAGTTCATGTGGGGTAGGTCACAATAGCAATCATTTGATGATTTTAAAAATTACTTGTTCTGAACTCCAGTACTCTCCTTACCCAATCTGCAATAACCTTTTGATATTGAGACTGATGCCTACGACTATTTTGTGGGCACATTTCTTATTAAGCACGGTCATCCAATGGCATACCATAGTGAGATAATATTAGATGTCGTTTGTAAGTACCCCAACTATGAAAAAAAAATGTATTACATTGTACAGTCATGTCAACAATGAAAGCACTACATTCTCAAGAAGGATACTATCATCCACACTGATCACAAGCCTCTATGGTTCATGCAGACACAAGGAAAATTACAAAATGACCACCATCAAAAGTGGTCGAAATACTTGCATCAGTTCCATATCAACATCAAATATAATATAGGGATCACCAATTGTGTCTTTAACTTCCTCAATTGACCTCCATTTGCAGCCTTAACCATAGTGCTCCACTCATGTGGCCATGATGCATCTGAGTGGCCCAAAATCTACAAGAGCGATCCTGAATTCACTACCACTTACCAGATGCTCGACATACATGCAAATGTCACTAAATTTCATATTCAAGATAGACTGTTATTCCATCTGGGCCACCTTTGTGTTCCTTCATGCAAGCATGCAAAGCTGATTTGGGAAGCTCACTACAGTTGGATGGTAGGACATTTTGGCATGGAAAATATCGTGGAAGTACTATAAAAGCATTTCTATTGGATTAAACTATGCGAGGATGTTAGCAAGTATATCAGGTCCTGCACTAGATACGCCATTTCCAAAATATCCACTAAGAAGCAAGGCATGTACACTCCTCTGCCTACTCCCGACAGGCCATGGGAATCCATATCTATAGAGTACATTTTAGATCTTCCTTCAACCAAGTAGGGAAATGACTTTATTTTTGTGGTGGTTGATCAGTTTTCTAAGATGACCATCGTAACAACCTACAAGAAGAATATCACAATGGAGGACACTGCCAAGATCTTCTTCAAATGAGTATTGGTACAATTCGGGATACCAAAAGCCATCATATCAGATCGGGATAGCAAGTTCCTAAGCACATTCTGGTCTAACCTCTAGTCACTTTTGGACACCAAACTCACCAAATCCATTTCCTTCCACCCTCAAACTGATGTCCAGGAAAAGGTCATCAATAGAATGATCGTGCATATCTTGTGCATGTACAACTCCAAACATCTGCGCACATGGGATGAGAGTCTCCTCTATGTTCAAAAAAGCTACAAAAGATACCTTCATAGCTTGATAAGCCATAATCCCTTTCAGGTGGGGTTGGGATTTCAATCGTTGGGTCCCATTGATGTCGCACTACCCCTTGCATCCACACAGGTAGAATCATCCCATGATCAATCTGAGATCGACAAAGCCACCAAGTTTATTGAATGGATTAAACACATCCAACAATAGGTCCATGATATTTTACATAAAGCTAATTCTAAGCACAAACAACTCCATGATCAACACCAAGTGTTGCACAAATTCTAGGTGGAAGACAAGGTGAGATTGGATTTGTAGAAAGAGCACCTTATAGGACCTCATAAGAAGCTTCATCCACTTCGCTATGGACCTTACACCATCACCAAGGTTGTGGGTGAAAATAATTTTGAGCTAAGTATTCCTCCCTTCCTTTGCCTGTACCCAGTGTTCAATGTGGACCTCCTTCGACCATACTTCCCACCATTTTTGGACACATCGGAGATCGCAGAGCCGTTGAAACTGATGGAGCTCAACCATGATTGCTTGGAACATGCATCCATTGATCCAATCATGGACACTCACATTAAGGGAAATCACCAATATAGGATCCAAATTTATTGGGTTTTCAGAGCAAGGCATCTCCTGCACCAAGGAAAGTGGCTCACACGGGGCCAAGTTCAACAAATGTTTCCCCATCTAATGGGGGTGATCAATACAATGGATACCATTTCTTCCTAAGGGGGAAGGACTGATCCAAGTGGATATCAGTGGCCACCCACCTATTCCACTGGCTCAAAGAACAATTTCCATTTTGGCATTTTTGTTTTTACAATTTTTTGGGTCCCAAACTTTCAGGTTCATTTTGAGGCCCTAAACGACGTTTTTTGGGATTAACAATGCCTAACATGTAGTTGTATGCAGATGCTAGGAAGAACCAAATGTACAATCCTTGGCTATACCTTTCCAACAATTTATTGAGTGCCTCAAATGGAGATCATATGCAAAAATTCCACCCTTAGGAATTTGACATATCAACTACCCCCATCGGCGCCCACAAAGCTTTTGTCATTTCATCTCTCAGGGTTAGGGTTTTGGATTTTTATGGTTTTATCATTTATACTTTATGTTAAAAATTCCTTTAGAGCCTCATTTTACTAATCTTCTTGCGAATGAGCGTAGACATCACATCTCTTCTCATGGATAAGTTGTCACGATTCGAGCAAGTTTGTTTCAGTGTGGATTTTTACAATTTTAGAAGGTTCTCTTTATTAATAGAAGTCAATTTTTACTATATCTATGTGTGTTTATTTTCTATACATATTTATTTCATTTCATTCCATTTATAAATATGGATCACTTCCACAATAGATGTTGCCTCAGAGTGGGTTCTACAATCAATTTCTCCACCTACTAAGAATGTAAGTTTTCACAGCTAGAAGATGTTATGAAAATAGGTGCCATGAAATGTGTGTGTGTGTGTGTGTGTGTGTGTGTGTGTGTGTGTGTGTGTGTGTATTCAAAATCAAATGAACTACCATATGCAACTTTTCCATGTTTGGGCAACTTGTTGTCATTTTGTGTATTGGGCACAATGTGCTATTTCGTAAAAAATGTACAGTTCAAATGATTTTGAATACACACACACACACACACACACACACTTGTCCACATACTACTGAATCTCCACCATTTCTCGAGTTATTCATGGTGAGATCATTAGTTGATGAGTTTTTATGTATCATGAATGGAATTGATTTTATGAATTTTTGTTTAAACTTCGTGCTTTGATCATTGTAACTTCTGCAAGGTGGCCTCACTGAGAGATTAGGGTCCCAGAGGAGGTAAACACCCTCGCATTTATCAATATCATCTATGGTGAGTTTTCTTAGGTTGAATTATAAAGTATCATTTCGCAATTCTGTTAATTCATTGTGGAAAAAAACTTATATGAATATTGTTTCTTCGTCTAATCTTTGAAACGATGAACCACGCCCCGACAAAAAACCACTCAAGGTCCTACTTCGAGTAAGAGAAGAAATATCAAGTTTCTATATTCACCTGATAGTTGCGAGGTGGAAGTGGTCAATAAGTCACCGGTGAGTTCCATTTTTTGTCTAGAGAACCCTATGTCATTTTTCCATGTTTGAAAAACCTGTTATCATTTTGTATATTAGTCACAATGTGGCATTTTCTAAAAAAAGTATAGTTTAGATGATTTTGAATACACACACACACACACATTTCATGGTGCCTACTTTATGAATTGGATTTTTTGTTTATTTGATGTTGATGATTGATGATCATGATGATAATGCTAAAAAATCCATCTTTTTCCATTATGATGAGAAACTTCCAATTCCATATTTTTCTCTTAGAACTTATTCAAAGTAGTTTTGGTCTCCAATTTCCAAGCCCACAAATGACGAAGGGAGACCCACATATTATAGACTTTAATAATTCTTAAAATATTCACATCATAATCCCATATACCAAGCTAAAATAAACCCAATAAAACCAACTACAAATTGTTCCAGCAAGAGATATAGCTCTCCAGTAAAGCCCCCAACAAAATTTCCAACATGACTCTCAAAAAATAGTTCGAAAATAATACAAATATAACCCTATAAATAAATAAATAAAATATCATTGAACAACTATCAGGAAAAGGAAGGATGATGAAATTTGAAGTATTTCCTATCGACGTCTTCCTAGATGTGCCATTCACTGACATCCAACCATAATCTATCCTTGGAAAATCCATATACCATTTTGTTCTTTTCCATGTAAAAATGATGAATATATACATGACTAAATCTAGAAGAGAGTGTCTAAATACCATGGAAAATAGACCTTAACATGTAATTGTCTAAATCATATAAATCCCTCATCCAATTTATCACAACTATAAAATATCCAAAGATTTGTATTTCTTAAAAAGCCTTTTTAACTAGAAGTAAGAAAATTAATTTTAGGGCCATTAACTCTACAAAAATATTAGTACCCTCCTAGCCTAGATTTTTATTTTATAACATGAGACTCCCTCATAAATAATACACCATAAAGACCTAACTTGTCTATCACCTCGAGAATCCCTCTCAAATAAGTTTGCACCTCTTCCACAAATACTTGTCTAGAAATATTTCATTTTTATGTTTTCTCAAAACTATTGAGTATATTAGAACTTAAGAATCACATTAAAAAGATGGCATAATCTTATCCTCAAATAAACTAACATTCCTAAATATTTTCATACCACCTAAAATGATGATTATCAATCCTTTATAACTTTTTACATTAGTGTTTTCACACTAGTTCCTGATACATTATTCGATTGTATTTCCTTTTGAAACCTCTTTAATCCCAATGAAAAACTCAACCTCGTTCCAAAATTGAATAAGGAAAGGGAATAATGGAATGAAATGCTTATTTACATAAATAACACATACTAGGACTAAAACTACTATTCTTGCACAAATTATTCTATATAATATCTTTTCCTTTGAAGTCCACCTATAGCCACACAAAGATCCACAACACAATAGAACATTTGAACTTCAAAATGGCCTTGAACCACCAATCTAGATTCACTATTACATCATCCTTGCAACAAACCTTATAACCCAACTTGGGGTATAAAAGCATCTAGGTATAAAAAATATCTTGACAAGAAGGAATAACACCACTGCAAAAGCTAGTCCATAGACTCTATAATGTATCCTCTTGTTGATAACCATTCATAGCATCTTCTAACAAATAGAAAAAAATATGGAACATGCATGATTCCAAAAGTACCCAAAGATATAATACTCAAGTGAGGATAAGTACATATGATCTTCTCATGGTTATGTTCATAGTACACCTTGTCAAAGGTCCTCATAAAATATCTTGCCAATAATTTACCTACTAATGCCCATTGTAAACATTGTTTCATGTAGTATTATCGCAAAGAATAACTCTAGTAGAAACATTGACAAGAAACAAACCAAAATGTTGAGAACTTCCCTGACATAACCATTCTTCCTTGGGCGAATGGGGTCACTTTGAAATGAAGACATGGACAAGAAATTTTGAGGTTAGGTAAGAGAATATAGTACTTTGACAATGAAGGACATGAATAAATAAGAAAATCATAAATAATTCTAGAGAATGAATATGTAAATGCAAATACTAAAGCTATCATAATTCATTGGGAGAGAGAGACAACCTAGAAAAGATCACTTACTAGACAAAGTGTCTATGCATGAAGAAACCCTATTTTCATGAAACATCCACCAAAATAAGAAACAAAATCCACAATATCACTCCAAAAGTGTGCATAAGAGCTCCATGATAAGACCATATGTTTAAGTATGTAACAAGTTTACAAAATAAACAATATACCATATCTAAATAAAGAATAAAGTGAATGAAGATATAGAAAATAACAATGAAAATACTTGTAAACCATCCACCAATGATTGTATGAATACAGAGCATGAAACTGTATTAATTAAGTGCAATATGATAATTCGTAACAACTGAAAATGTAATTGTTGTATAAATTCCTATGTTAGCGATGATTCCAAACAATTAATGCAAATTGTTAGAGATAGATCTTAACTAGGTTTTATCTCACTTTCAAATGACAAAGACTAGTTTTGTCTTGAATTCTTCGGCATATGGAGTCAATACAACACCTTCAATGGGGGCTAAAGAAAAAAGAAGACTTGAAGATCAAAACCCTAGGATTATCTAATCAAAATCCTAGGTCAAACCTTTTAGGAAACAAACCCTAGAGTTTATAATATTGTAAACCATAGGTGTCATCCTACTTCTTCTCTAGCATCCAACAAATGATATCAAGTGGAACTAGGTTAAACCTTGTTACCCCCTCTCACCTAGGGGTAACTAGAGGCTATTTGAGGGTTTGGCCTTGACCTATCTCACTTGTATCATGGATCATTTGTATTTTTCAGGATTTGAGGGGTTATAATGCGAGGTTTTTCTCATATAAAGAGGCTAGCACTACCTCATGGAAAACGAATAACTCACCACTTGTGGTAAATCACTTATATTTCTCTCTTCTCTTCTCTTCTACGACGGTGTACTTGTGCACACCTTTTGGAGGATAATCTTGCGGATGATTTCTATTGTTTTGGTGGATGATCTTTGAGCTAGAATTTCTTCATGCATAACAACTTGGTTTAGTAAGTGTTATTCTTCTATTTTAAATGATTGTTGATGGTATATTATGGTCGATGCTCTATTATATGGTTAATCCTTGCATGTTAACTTGTATGCTAGGTTCATTTTTATTTTATTAAAATTTTCCACTAACAACATTTTGGATACTCGATTATTGGACGCGTAGTGAAAGGAAACATATTATTCATCGAATATTTATGGTTCCTATGTAATTACGGCTTCGACAATTTCCCTAGTTTCCAGTAGTCTTTGTGCAGGCCAACTAGGTTCTTCAATGAGATCATCAACATCCATTGCTCGTGGAATTTATTTTCTTACTTTCATGAGGATATTTGAATTTATTGCAAGGTTTACGATTGTTTCACGAATTTAATAATAGTATTAAGCTTAGACAAGTGGCATTTTATGTGGCGGGAAAAATAAATGGGATGGGAAGTGGTGATGTGATGTTGTGGCAGATGAAACGTTGTAAGTATGGGAGTGTAATATCAGGGTTGGAAAGTAAAAAATGTAGTATGCGGGATTGTGAACCTACAGACCTACAGAATTGAGAATACAAAGAAAGGTAAGGATGCTCGCAATGAAACAAGAAATGTGACTAAGTATGGGAGATGGTCGTTGTTTAGGACGCAAAGGTAGGGGTGAATTTTGGAAAATACGTGAATGTGGGTTGTTGGGTATACAAACCTAGAGACTCAAGAAAAAGGTTAATGGATGGTTAGTGGCCCTACATCCACATTTCATGAAAAGTGGTTAAGTGTTGAAAAGTGAAAAGGGTGTGATTTAGAGGATTCAAAAGTAAGAGGTGCATATTGTAGTACACGTGATTGCGGACTTTGGAACCGTGGACTTGCGGACCTATGGACCTAAAGGAATGTGGGTCCATGACTTGTTATACCTCCGCATTACTTGAATTTGGCTAAGCATAGTTAAAATTCAACAAACGAGAAAAATACTAAGAAAAAAGGGAAAAATAAAAACAAAGGAAGAATTTTATGGATAATTAAATGAAAGAAAATATTGATCACGAATGTGGATCAATACCTTCCCAAAGATTGCTTGTCCTCAAGCAATTCCATCACAACTTTACGATCAATCGGTTGAACCAAATTGAAATTGAGAATGATCCCAGGGTCCCAAACCAACCTAGAACATGTGAAGCACCCTCTGCTCAAAGCATTGTGATGCAAGGTACTAACAAAAGAGGCCTCTTGAATACTATCAATAAGTAGAGCAATCACATATTGAAAAAACTCAATCAACCCCTCATAGAATCGCTCTTCTAGGAAACCAATCCAATGCACCACATGAGTAAAATCTTGAAAGTAAAAATTGGCTCTCTCATATTTATTAACTGTTGAACTACCAAACAATGTAATCCATTGGTACCAAGATAGTATTAGAAAGGAACCCCCATGTTGATGGTGTGCCACTTTGATCAGACCATCATACCCAAACTACATTCTCCTCTCCTAGAACCCTAAGTTGAAATTCCTAAAAGAGATCAACCCACTACCACGAATCATATTTTGTAAGGGCATCTCAGTGAAGTCAAAGTCTGCAAATCCACCTCGAGAATCGATCATGGGTATTGATAAAGAAAATTTGTTCTTCCATATAGAATTAGTCTTAGCATATCCTCTCATGACATTACAAAAATTAAACATACCAATCACTATCACGACCCTATTAATCATTATCAAAATTTGAAGCAATCTACCAATTAGATGAATTCTTGGATCCCACAAAGAAATTAGAAGTACACCATCCCCAATACCTACTGAATCAAGATGTTCTACACTCATAACCGTTGAAACCCAAATAAGCCAAGTCTTTAATTCATGCTTTTACATGCAACCATTTGGTGGAAACAAAGTAGTAGACGTGCAAGATTTGAATTCATATTCTGAAGATGGAATCACATCATAATAAAGTGATATGTGTAATATTTTCTCTAACCCACCTTTATGTGTGTTCATAAACATAGTCAAATCATACGTATGTGGGATGAAAGAAAATTGATGAGCATAACTCACCATGCAATCAAGGTGAAATTCACCCACTTGTACCAATGTAATACCTAAATAGTCACTTGGATTCCATATTACCCCACTTTCATTGCATGCATTAGGAGGTGTATCACAACTTAGATCATGAAGGGCATGTTTTGCATTAGCTCTCTAATCCTTCTTTGCAAACTTCATGACAATGATGATAGTTTTTCCATTAGTTGTGGCCATGCAATCCTCAAGAAAAAATGATGGGACAACGTCATGAAATAACATATTGTCCTCACAAGTCTCTGTCTCCTAGTCTCCTCCTCATATGGATTCAATAACAATATCTACATCACCAATATAGAGCCTTGTGCATATTTCACTTGTGGATGCACTAAATGATCCTCTTTCATGGAAATCCACAATATCATTTTGCTCCCTTTTAATCTTATCCTATGCATTCACTCCACTAGTGTCATATGAACCTAGATCCCATATGGATGTGTCCAGGTCTGTAATATACCCATTCCCATGATTAATGGATGAATACACTTCCTTGTCCATTGGTCCAGAAGGTATATTCTCAATTATACCATTGTAGCTATGACTTGAGACTTCAATGGGCTCTCTAAAAGAGGTGGCTCATGATCCCCATGATGAACATTATGTGTATAATAAAAAATTCATGAGTCATACCTCTCTTCAAGCCCTTGCAAATCTAAATGCTCCTCATTAGTGACCCTCATAGGAGGCTCTCCCCTCAAATCATGAGTACCACTAACATCCTTATGTGTTATGGCTGCCATATATGACTGAGTTTCTGTTGTGGATGATGAAGAATGTGCCAAACTCAACTCCACACAAATCTCATCAATCTGAATTTTTAATTCTTAAAGAGTCATTTGAGTTCTCTTCAAAGAATCCTCGGTAACCTTAAACCCATTAAGCTTATCAACTTCCTCTTGTTTCCCTTTTAGCACATCAAAATATATTTCATCAAGCATGATAATACGATCTCTATCTAAAATTTGATGTAGCTAATTATATTTCATTACCACCAATGCTTCCCTGAGTGACTAAGAATATGGAAGGGAAAGTTCTCCTTCAAAATTATTATGTGTCCCTGGAGGTTCTTCCTAACAACAACAAATTCCCATCAACTTATGAGTATCATAAAAATATTTGATGGCTAAAATAATCATGTCTTCACTTACCTTCAATTTCCTTGTCATATGATGGGATTCATGGAATCTATGATCTTCATACAAATTTTCTAACATGTATTCACAATCATGCTTCCCAAAATCAGCTTCCTCTTTGTCACCCTTCATGCATAAATCTCGAGAAATTAGATCAACATCAAAAAGAAATTTGTCCAACACCAAATTTGATTGGAAAACTTCATCATCTATGCTATCAACATGCCCATCATATACACTGATGTTATCAGCCTCATAGGATAGCTCTATGGTGTATTAAAGGTTTTTGTTTTGTCAATCTTATTGCACACATCCTCAACATGAATAGATGCATGCACTTCCAAGAAGTCATCCTATGGTTCTGTCAAACTTCCATCATGAGGTGATGAATTCACATCACCAACCACTTCATATTTGAACCCCTATTTTTTCTTTCCAATTGAAAATTAAGGCTCCAACAACTCCAAATGCTCTAAAAAGACTTGGGTGTTTTTTCTTCATATTTCTCAAGCCACATTTCCCCTTAGGCTATTAGCATTATTACTCCTAATCATAATACTAATACAACCTTGTTACATTATGTTAGTTATTAATGGTTAGTCATAGTTATTGTTTATTGTACTATATGTACTTAAATTGTGAATATGTGAATGTTGAAATTAGTGGCTTATGTCTTTTACCATCATCTCCACCATCTCCTTGTTTTCTTCCTAATGTTTTTTCCCTAATTTCTATCATGTGCTAACTATGTGCCTAGACATTGACGAAATGTATGATACTTATGTTCATTGACAAGTGTTTTATGTGATCATTGAGAATGTGATGGCTTCATGTTGATGATGTTGGAGAGAGAGAAAAGGTAGTAGGAAGCGAAGGGTAGAAGAATGCACTAGAAGGTAATATCTTTTTAATCTGAATTTAATGGAAGAGAAGCATGGAGAACATTTGAGTCGTTGTGATAAATGAATGAAGTATATTTTATTGCTAAGTGTGATTAGGGTTTATCAACCATTCATCCTCTCGCAATATTTATTATATGAGCTATTTTTTATTTTGGATTTTTTTTTATTAAATTTATTAAAAGGAGAAGTCAATGAAATTTATAACCAAATGGAATTTGTAACTAGTCCATGCCTATGATTTTTTTGGTGCTAATTTATTCACTGTTTCGGTTCTTGAATGAGTTCGAAGAAAAATTGTTGTATCAATTTGTCTATGCCTATTACTTTTACATATATGAAAATTTCTGTGAACAAAGTGTATTGGTTGTCATTTAAAGTTATGATTTAAATGAACAATTATTATGAAGCGTGGTTAGCCCGAAGACCAAACCATAAGTTGTTGGTTCGACCTCTTTGAGACTTCTCCCACTTCACACGCTGATCTTTGACATATTTTTTATCATCACGTGTCCTTGAAAAAAAAAAGAGATAGAAAAGTTTTATCATTGGAAGTTGTACAATGCCCATCCTTGTTATGACATCTAGGAGGTGCAGCCAGGTTTATATTCAAAAATCCATTTTCAAATTTAGTTATACCTCCATCCATCTGTTCTCATTTTTTTAGTAGAGCATCCCACATAGCTTAAAGTCGAGACTTTTTCTTGGATGCTATGTCTGTTTGAGGCATCTACGTATAGCTCGCAGTGGTATTAAATCCGAGATATTGCTTTAACGATATATCCTACCTTGCACAAAAGCAACGGAAATAAAATCGCATTATTTAACCTTCGAGGGTTTTGGAAATGAGCATTGGATTCCGTCATCATCTGGAATAAACGTTTGGAAGTATTGGTGGAACCCTCTTCCCGTCGTGGTAGATGAATGCGATTCATGGAGACATTTTAACAGAAGTGACTTTGTACAAAGAGGAAATTATGAAGTTATAGTATCATGTTGTCAATGGATGCAAAGTCGTTTGTCAATATTGTTGTTGCAGGAATTCAAGAAAGCAACGCCAGTTTCTATCTGCCCAGAGCATATGATTTGATCGATCTTCTCGCGTTGTTGCTGCAACTAGATTGTCAAGTCATCGCCCAAGAGAGATTAAAGAGTAGAAGAAGAAGAGGCAAAGGGATTTTCATTTTATTTATGGGCGCTTGTGGAAGTGGAAGTTTGATTCAATCTACTACTATTATCATATGCGAGCTGCAGACCTGTGGAAACAAAACCCATGGGGTAGCGATACTGGAAGAGACGTTGTCGTCGCAGTCATATTTATATTGTTTTTCTTCTGCTAAAAGTCTGGCATGCTCATGCTCATCCTCAAGTTCATGTTCATATGTATGATTGTTCATATTCATTAATGTGAGTTGTGAAATATGCTTAATACGAAATTTGATGTGGATCGATGAAGAATAAGCTCGGTCGCGATGGAGTCTTTTCAGCCAACTAAAAAATGACTTTGAGAATTGAGAATTAAGTCGCCATAATATCTATTAATTACGTCGAAAGGTGTATACCTATTGACAATGGGCAGATTTAATAGGGGTTTAGTGCTTAATAAGTTTTCTATGGACAAGATTAAATATGGCTGGAATATTCTTAGTAGTCACACAAAATAAATGGTTGTGATTTCAATCATTAACTTCCTAGATATTATAAAGACATCAGTTTATGTGTTTACTTTTTTACATTTACCTAATCATATTTAAAAATTACTTTGATAGCTCACTTCCAGGTAAGTGATTAACAGAAATTAAAATATTAACACCAGATAAATGAAGCCCAACAGTTTATTTGTTAATAGATAATAAAATTTAATATATTTTTTTAAAGATTCATTTCATCTTCTTAACCTTTGGCGTTCACCAGCAACTATTTTACTGTTGTGCTAGTTATAATTACTTAATTATTATCTTTCTAAAGAGGCCATGGTTTGGTTTTTTTGTTCTGGACTTATATTCACAAGTACAAAGGCCCAGGTAATGTTAAAAAGGTCATGGGTTCTTTTATAGCGATTTTTTATTCCCGAGGGAGGTTTGTTTAGCTTAGCTGGGTTTACTGTGGAGAATAGAAGCAGTTATGTTTCATATTTACCGAGATACTGGAGCTATTTTATCCATGATCCAGTCTACGATTTTATTTGATAATGGGTGTCTTTTCTGAGACTCTTATTACTGTTTAGTTATTAGCTTAGTTATACTGGAGTTATTTTCTCAGGTGTTCAAGTAGGTGTTCCCCAGTTGGGTATACAGGCCGGGCCCTATCTATTTCCCTTCTAGGAACTGAACCTTACGTCCTTTAGGTTTAGTATCTTTTAGTGGAAACCACATGGCTCATCCAGCCATCAACGACGTAGATAAATATGTTTCAGAGTCAATGAGCCCTGAGGATGAGCTGGGGTGGGAGCATGAAGGCCTCTTCTCAAAGGTCGATGCTCTCGGTGGGGGTCAAGGCCCATCAATACATTTAATGACGATTATGCCAGGATTTACAACATCCTCTCTGACAAATGAATAAGGTATTTTAGGAACCATAAACCTCCTTTTTCTAGTCACTTAACCGACTCCCCATTTGTACCAAGACCCTCACAGCCAGAGGATGGTCGAACTAATGCAACTTTCTATCGCGTGAGCAACAAGGGTGTTTACTCGCCACAGAGGTTTAGAAACTTTCACAAAGCTCCATTATCGATAGGCAACCAGAGAAAAGTGTGGAAGACAAACAATAAAGTCAAAAAAATGGTCTTAGGATCTTATGTGGGCTTAGAAGAAGTCTGTAGGTTGGCTCTGTGCGGGGTGGTTCACAGATTTGCATACTCATATCTGAGTATTGGTAATTTTATAGACTCGTTGGAGAAACATTGGACTCCCTTCCTGGGCTATACCCCGGAAATATTCCATTTGACAAAAGGGTGAATGGGGGTAGTAGTTTAATGCTCAAACGCTGGAGGGTGGCATTTGACCAGATGAAGGAACATTTTCAGTTCTGTCACCTTTGGTTACTAATGCCTGGTCTATTGATACATATGTGGAACTAAGTGTAATATCCCCAAAAGTAAATTATTATTGAAGTAAATACTTAGGAATTTATTTCTAATTTTGGTAAATTTGAAATTGAAAAATTATTGTCATTTATGGTAATTCTGATTTTGGAATTTAGTTAATTGTAATTTATTATTATGACTGTTAGGAAAAGATTTGATTTGTCATTTTTAGATTTATTGCTGAGAGGCAAATGGAATAGTAGGTTGAAATCAACTGACCATGACTCCATGAGTGGGGAACAGGCTTGAACTACCTCAGGGATGAATTTTACAGGCTGAATTTTACAGGTGGCAAATCGGGAATTTGGCCATAGGCAGCCCCTGAAAATCATGGATTTGTGAAAACTCCCAAGGGGAAAATACCTAAGCACAAGATGTTTTTGCATATATAGCATATTGGAGGAGGCACAACGCTGCTGAGTATGTCGAGGAAAGACAGATTTGCTATTACGAGCACTAATTTTGAGTGTGAGGCAAGGAGAACTTTCGATCTAAGGAAAAACATCACTTCTTGTTACGAGCACTACTTATGAGTGTGAGGCAAGGAGAATTTTTGTATCTGAAAGAGGACGATAGCGAAAGAGGAGTTTCGAGGTTCGCCCTCATGGATTCATGGTCAGGCTAGGGAGTGAATGGAACAAGTAGATTAGTTGTTTTGTTCTATGGTTAGGTGGAACTTGGTTGTTCCATTTGTTGTCCCAAGTATTTGTACAAATATGTTCTTCTACTCTTCCCTGGTTAAATGTTTTGTTGATTAATAATTGGTTGAATGTTCTGCTGAATAATAATTGGTTGGATGTTCTGTTGAATAATAACTAGTAGAATGCATTTACATAATTATCGCTAAATGTTTTATTGATGAATGACTGATAGAATACATATACCTGTTGGGTAGAAGGAAATGAATTATTGAATAATCCTTTACAGTTGAATTTATGCATTGAGTAGAGCCAAGAAACATTGTTGTACATGTGTTAATTGTTGATAAATGTATGTAAATTTCTTGAGTAGAGCTAAGAAAACTGTTGTGTGTATTGCAGTTGATCAAAATGTGAAATTTTTTCCTATTCCTGCGATATAATCTATAGTCTACAATAGAAAACAATTATTGGATCAATATGTGGTTGATATTAAGGATGTTTAATTTGAACATTTACTAATGGAATGTTGAGTGAACATCAGAATCGAAATATACCTATATGTACATGTGTCGTTACCTATACATATTTTCCAAGTTACATGAACACCTATTACACAGGAAGTTATTACTCAATTATTGCAAGTAATTTCCTCTTTAGAGGAATGTGTTAATTATAAACAAAGGGTTACAGTTCTCTTCTTTTTAACCTCAGGAGCAAATGTCCACGGTTTTAGATACATAAATCCGTTACTTATTACAGAGTCGGTCCATTATTTAAATGAGTCTTGAAACTCTACATAACACTTACGATCCTAAATATTTAGTTAAGGAAATCGTCTCCAGTAAGAGTTTTCCCTCTATCCCTTTCCTTAAGGATTGAAGGTAAATTTTAACTAACTATTTATAGGAGCCTGGTATAAAAACTACCAAGATAATAATGTGCTAGGGTAGATCCATATCTTTTTCAACAGAATCTGGGTCGTTAGATCCAGTGTAGTTGCAAGAAGGTTAAGTTCAAGAGTCTTTCGACATTTCGGAAGCTCAATAGCGATAGTGTGAAGCTGCACACACAACGCAAGGGTGCACAGGGCCGAAGTCTTGCTTCATTAACGAAAGCTCAGGAGGGATAATGCTCTCAGAAATGTAGGCGAGACCTAAAGTTACATGGATCGCAAGAGAAATCTTGAAGGCATAGTCCTTGAAATGTTTGAAATATCCCAAGTTAGGAAGGAAAGCGAAAACAAAGTTCAAGAGGAATAGTGGTTTTAAGTCTCGAGAGGAAACACTTAGAAAAGTGTCTAAGTCTTGAAGAGTTGAAGTCTCTAAAGGTGGAGCGCAGAAATTTGACGTAATCAAAGGAAGATCAAGGGCTAAGATCCATTCAGGAGAAGCTGAAACCTTTCAATCCATTAGATCTCAAAGAAGTAGCACATTTATTAGTCACTAGGAATTATCGGAATTTCACAAACCCGAAGGTTTGGAAGAAGCAGAGTGAAATTTGCAAAACCCCAAAATGTGAAATACCAAAATCATCGAGACCGTCCATCGAAAGGGGACATGTGGAAAGAGATCAACATTTTGCTGACTTACAGAGTGGAGAGGTCAAAGGGCGGAGTCGGGAGAATTCACAATACATAAAATAGTGATTTAATCACAGTCGTTGAACCATGGAAGGTTGTGAACCGTCGATTTGATGTAAGCAGAGTGAAAATATTTCGCAATGTCGGGTCTCGAGGTATCGAAAGAACAAGTAAGCAGATTTCACAAAACGTAAAATTCCGACGCACTTGGAAGATTGGCCCCAGGTCACAACGAGAGGTCATATGGGTGGAAGTTAAGGAATGGGGAAAGAAAGCGTGAGGCCCCTGTTGGGATTTTAGAAGTTGGGAATCTGGAGGAAGTGTTAACCTGGAATTCGCAAGTCATGAAATCCCAATATGCAATGGGAATATCTAGACTGTTAAATCCAAAAGAGCGCGAGCCATCGGATTTGGCCACTCTGAAATTATCAACATTTTGGAAGTCAGGAATGTGGTGGAAGTGTTAACCTGGAAGTCGCAAGTTGTGAAATTCCGATACACGACGGGAAGATCTGGACCGTTAGATCCAAAGGAGCGCGAGCCATCGAATTTGGGCGCTCTGAAATTATCGACATTTCGAAAGTCACGAATGTGGAGGAAGTGTTAACTTGGAAGTAGCAAGTCATGAAATCCCGATACATGACGGAAGATCTTGGCCATTAGATCCAAAGGAGTGCGAGTCTTCGAACTTAGGAACTCTGAAATTATTGACATTTCGGATGTCGGGAATGTGGAGGAAGTGTTAACCTGGAAGGCGCAAGTCATGAAGTCCTGATACATGACGGGAATATCTAGACTGTTTGATCCATAGGAGCGTGAGCCGTCAGATTTGGGCGCTCTGAAATTTTTGGCATTTCAGAAGTCGAGAATGTGGAGGAAATGTTAACCTGGAAGTCGCAAGTTGCGATATCCTGATTTGCGAAAGGAAAGCCTGGACCGTTGGATCCATAGGAAAGCTACGTGTTGACAAATCGTGGGAAATCTGGGGGGACACGTGGAAAGGAAAGAAGGGAAGAATGGAGTTTGATAGCAACCGTTGATCGGAAGCAGCGTCGAGAGGTAGGAGATCAATGGACGGGGGAATTGCAGAGCTAGAACTTGCGTGGAGGATAATGTTTTCTTGAGTGGGCCGCAATTTCAACCATTGTTTTGGCAACGGGGTACGTGTCAGCCGAAGGAGGATTGCGGGGTGAAAAGCAGGTTGGTTGATTCCACTCTTGCCCGCGCTCGCAATCGTGCAATGGCACAAGGGCACAACCCAAGGACATATGAATGAAGGGGCTAGTGAAGAGGAGTTAGCGCCCGTAAAATGAGAAGCACCAGAGCGCGTAAAGACAGAAGGTTTTAAGTCTGTGATAGATGCATTGAACCTTATTTTTAAGTACGCAATCTAGGCTTTAAAACTCAACTTTGTTTAGACCTGTACGATATGAGTACTGACTATGCTTAAAGATTTTTTGTAATTTGAGTGGGGTTCTCCCTTTGTGAGTCTAACATTAATACATGTACATATATATAGATATGTGGAAAGGATCATAATATTAACTGTGGGGCTTTACTATCCTTGATGCTTATTTTATATATGTGGGCAATCTGAGAGGCTGGGGTATAGAGAAGTTACCCTTGACCCTTTGAGTATATGATTATCGGGCAATAGGAAATAACTCAGAGATAAGGTCTGTTATAATGTTAGTTAATTATGTCAATAACTGGAAAACATAAACCTTGAAAAGTTGATAGTAATGACCACTACCTATTTATAATAACAGTAGGTCTTTCGAAATAAGTTGTTTGGAGAGAAAGAGATATAATTTCACTAATTAATTTTTTTTTTATGGGTAAATTTGGGGTTCATTACATATGGTATCAGAGAAAAGGTTACAACACTTGGACCTTAAACAAGGCCAAAAATGTTTGTTTAGCATATGCTCTCTATTTAATGAAAAACTAACAATACAATTACTATTACAAACAGAAAAACTTTATTTATGTTGTGGTCATGGCAACAAAGAATGAAGCTGAGATCAAACTCAAGGAAAATATTGAGCAAAGACCTCCTGGAGATTTGAGGCAGAACAGTCACGGAAGTTCACCTACCGAGGTTCTGGAAACTATGAGAAATCTCATTGTGGAACTGTAAGTTTTCAAAGAAGACAATGAGAAGCTGAAAAAAACACAACAAGAACAGCAGGAAATAAATGAAGTACTACTGCAGAGCATAGTAACAAAGAAGATCCTGAAGAACAATAATGAGGAAGAAGAGTTCAGCAAAAGGGCCTCCAAAAATTCTGATCCTGAAGCAGAAAAATGAGACACCTCTTTCGAAGGTACACCATCAATAGAAGATAAAACAAGAATAGGAAAAAAAAGGAAACAGGTGGACCATCTTGAGGGAGAGTTTAATAAAATCAAACCATCCACCTTTGATGGGGAATCTAGAACAAGGGAGGAGGTTGAAGCATGGTTATTGGACATAAAAAAGTATTTCCAAATCTACAACTATTCCAACAATATGAAGGTCAAAATGGCCATCTATAATCTGAAGGGAAAAGCTAGTATATGGCGGCAGGACCTAAAGTTGGCCAAGGGCCTAAAGGAAAAACAGATGGAATGGTCGGATTTTAAGAAGTACTTTAAGAAACATTATTTATCTGAAAGTTACTATGAAAGAAAAAACAAAGAGTTTTATGAGCTACGACTCGGTCAAATGGCTATGGATGACCTAATAAACAAATTTCTGTAATTATTAAGGTTTGTGCCTTATATCCGGGAGGAAAAAGTAAAAATTTAGCGGTTCCTAAGATGTTTACCACGGTCCTTTAAGGAGAGAATCAAATTCAACAACCCCAAGTCCCTGAGTGAAGTTTTCAGGAAGGCCTGAATGTGTTACGACCAATACAAACAGTGGTTGGAATTTCCCAATGCTTGGAAAGACAAGAAACAAGATCGAATAAATCAACAAAAGAAGGGATATCAACCGACCCCTTTTTGGAACGCAGCAAAAAGTTTTCCAAGGAAATATTTTCACACCAATAACTAGAACACACAAGGAGGTGGTAAACCAGTCAATCTGGGAACAAATAAGTTTGGGGACAGCCCCAGGGAACCGTTAAAATGATGGGAATCTGGAGAACCTCACTTAAGGAGGAATTGTCCACGTTTTACTTCAATAGCCAGGACTATGGTTCACAACCTACAGGAAGCCTCTACAGTGGGCGATGTGGGAAGAAGCTTACATTATATCAATGCAGTCGTGGATGGCCGACAAGTTGATCACCAGTCCATTGTAGTGGAAATTGAAGGTAAAATTAACAATACTCGTTTTCTGTTTTAATTGATCTAGGAGCTGCGTTGAGTTATATTTCTTCTGGTGTAGTGGATTCAAATAAACTTAAGAAAACAAGACATGCAAAATCTTGGCTAATACAACTAGTAACGGGAACAAAAATAAAGGTATCTGATTTTATTTATGATTGTGAGTTCAGTTTAGGTGGTTAAATCACAAAGATAAATCTGAATATTCTACTATTAGGATATTATGACATAATTATTAGAATGGACTGGTTAGAAAGGCATAAAACAGTTTTAGATTGTTATGAAAAATCACTCAAGTATAAAGATGAAAATGACATTGTTAGGACAATATAAGGTATACAAAAACCAATCTCAGTTAGGCATATTTCAGCAATGCAATTTAAGAAGTGCATGAGAGAAGGTTGTCATATTTATGTTATCCAAGTGACAAATCTGTTGGAAAAAGAAAATAAACCAAGCTTAGAGGATTTTGTCGTCTTGCATGATTTTAGAGATGTGTTTGTTGATGAGATACATGAATTACGCCCAAGGAGAAAGATAGACTTTTCTATCGATATGTTGTATGGTTCAGCTCCTATATCTAAAGCGCCCTACCGAATGAGTTTACCCGAGTTAATAGAATTAAAGATTCAACTACAAGAATTTTTAGACAAGGAATACATCCGTCGAAGTGTCTCTCCATGGAGAGCACTAGTCCTTTTTGTTAAAAAGAAAGACATAACTCTAAGATTATGCTAGTTGGGTGGAACTTGGTTGTTCCATTTGTTGTCATAGTTACTTGTTCATATATGTTCTTCTACTCTTCCTTGGTTGAATGTTTTGTTGATTAATAATTGGTTGAATGTTTTGTTGATTAATAATTGGTTGAATGATCTGTTGAATAATAATTGGTTGGATGTTCTATTGAATAATAACTGGTAGAATTCATTTACCTAATTTTGGCTAAATTTTCTATTGATGAATGACTGATAGAATACGTCTACTTGCTCGGTAGAAGGAAATGAATTATTGAATAAGCCTTTACAGTTGAACTTATGCATTGAGTAGAGCCAAGAAAGACTGTTGTATGTGCTAACTATTGATAAATGTATGGAAATTTCCTTAGTAGAACTAAGAAAACAACTGTGTGTATTGCAGTTGACGAAAGTGTGAAAGTTTTTCCTATTCCTGCGATATAATCTATAGTCTACAATAGAAAACAATTATCAGATCGATCTGTGGTTGATATTAAGGATGTTTAATTTGAATATTTACTAATGGAATGTTGAGTAAACATCAGAATGGAAATATACCCATATGTACATGTGTCGTTACCTATACGGATTTTCCAAGTTACATAAACACCTATTACATAGGAAGTTATTTCTCAATTATTTCAAGTAATTTCCTCTTTAGCGGAATGTGTTAATTATAAAAAAAGGGTTACAATTATCTTCTTTTTAACCTCAGGAGAAAATGTCCAGGGTTTTAGATACATAAATCTGTTACTTATTACAGAGTCGGTCCATTATTTAAATGATTCTTCAAACTCTAAATAACACTTACGATCCTAACTATTTAGTTAGGGAAATCGTCTCGAGTAAGATTTTTCCCTCTATCCCTTTCCTTAAGGATTGAATGTACATTTTAACCAACTATTTATAAGACCCTGGTATAAAAAATACCAAGATAATAATGTGCTAGGGTAGATCCATATATTTTTCAACAAAATCTGGGTCGTTAGATCTAGTGTAGTTGCAAGAAGGTTAAGGTCAAGAGTCTTTCAACATTTCGAAAGTTCACGAGAGATAGTGTGAAGCTGCACACAGAGCGCAAGGCTGCACAAGGCCGAAGTCATTTCATTGATGAAAGATCAGGAGGGACAATGCTCTCAGAAACCGAGATGAGACCTAAAGTTACAAGGCTCGCAAGAGAAATCTTGAAGGCATAGTCCTTGAAACATTTGAAATAACCTTTCAAACCGTTACATATCGGAGTGATAGTGCACCGATTAGTCGCGAGGAATTATCAGAATTTTGTAAAACTGAAGATTTGGAATGATCAGAGTGAAATATGTGAAACCCCAAAACATGAAATCCTGAAATCATCGGGACCATCCATCGAAAGGGACACGTGGCAAGAGATAAAAATTTCTCTAACTTACAGAGTGGAAAGGTCAAAGGATAGAGTCGTGAGTATTTGCGATACCCAAAATCATGATTTAATCATAGTCGTTAAACCATGGAAGGTTGTGAACCATTTATTTGATGCAAGCATAGTGCAAAGATTTCGCAATGTCGGATCTCGGGGAATTGAAAGAACGAGTAAGCAGATTTCACGAAATGTGAAATCCCGATGCACTAAGAAGATTAGCCCCAATTCATAACAAGAGGTCATATGGGTGAAAGAAAAGGAATGGGGATAGCAAGTGCGAGGCCCCTGTTGGGATTTTGGAAGTCAGGAATGTGGAGGAAGTGTTAACCTGGAAGTCGCAAGTTGTGAAATCCTGATACGCGACGGGAAGATCTGGACCGTTAGATCCAAAGGAGAGTGAGTCGTCACATTTGGGTGCTTCGAAATTATCGACATTTCACAAGTCAGGAATGTGCAGGAAGTCTTAAACTAGAACTCACAAGTCACGAAATCCTGATATGTGATGGGAAGATCTGGACCGTTAGATCCAAAGGAGTGCGAGCCATCGGATCTGGGTGCTCCAAAATTATCGGCATTTTGGAAGTCACGAATGTGGTGGAAGTGTTAACCTGGAAGTCACAAGTTGCGAAATCCCAATACGTGCTAGGAATATCTGGACTATTAGATCCAAAGGAGCATGAGTCGTCGAATTTGGGTTCTCTGAAATTATCAGCATTTCAGAAGTCGAGAATGTGGAGGAAGTGTTAACCTCGAAAATGAAACTTGTGAAATCCCTATACACAACGAGAAGATCTGGACCATTAGATCTAGAGAGCGCAATCCATCGGATTTGGGTGCTCTGAAATTTTCATCATTTCGGAAGTTGAGAATGTGGAGGAAATGTTAACTTGGAAGTCACAAGTCGCGATATCCCGATTTGTGAAAGGAGAGTCTGGACCATTAGATCCAGAGGAAATCTACCTGTCAACAGATCATGGGAAATCTTAGGGGACACGTGGAAAGGAAAGAAGGGCAGAACAGAGTTTGATAGAAACCTTTAATCGGAAGTAGCACGAAAAGGTAGGAGATCGATGGATGGGGGAATTGTGGAGCCGAAACTTGCGCAGAGGTGATTTTTCCTTGAGTGGGCCGCAATTTCAACCACTATTTTGGCAACGGGGTACGTGTCAACTGTAGGAGGATTGCAGGGAGAAAAGTGGGTTGGTTGAAGCTACTCTTTCTCGCACCCGCAATCATGCATTGGCACAAGGGCACAACCCAAGGACATATGAATGAAGGGCTAGTGAAGAGGAGCTAGTGCTCGTAAACTGAGAAACGCCAGAGCACGCAGAGACAGAAGGTTTTAAGTCTACGATAGATGCATTGAACCTTATTTTCAAGTACGCAATCTAGGCTTTAAAACTCAACTTCATTTAGACATGTATGATATGAGTACTTACTATTCTTAAAGAGTTTTTGTAATTCGAGTGGGGTTCTCCCTCTATGAGTCTAGCGTTAATACGTATACATATATATATGTGTGTGTGTGTGTGTGTGTGTGGAAAGGATCATAATGTTTGTGGGGCTTTACTATCCTTGATGCTTATTTTAGATATGTGGGTAATCTGAGAGGATGAGGTATAGCGAAGTTACCCTTGACCCTTTAAGTATATGAATACCAGGAAATAGGAAATAACTCAGAGATAAGGTACGTTATAATGTTAGTTAATTATGTCAATAACTGGAAAACATAAACCTTGAAAAGTTGATAGTAATGACCACTACCTATTTATAATAACAATAGGTCTTTCAGAACCTAGAGACCAGTATTCTTGTGCGAGGATCTGTGTAGAGGTTGATCTGGAGTTAGGCCTACCAGAGGCCATAAAGCTGAAGGTCGGCAACTCGCAGCACTTCCAAAAGCTGGACTACGAACAACTCCCGTTCAAGTGCAGAGGTTGCCATGAATATGGCCATTTCCAAAGAAATTGTCCAAAAAACCCCCCCTCCACTGAAAAAGAAGGGGATGAAGGATGGAAGCAAGCTCGTAAAGGGAGATCAAGAGCAAGAGGCCAAAGGAATGACCAGCCAGAACCACAGAAAACCAAATCCACCGAAACTACAGAAAAGGAGAACAGCTTCAGAATCTTAACCAAAGGAATGGAGGACAGAGAGAAAGATCCACCAAAAGAAGTTCAAGAGGGAGAACAGAAAGATCAGAATCCGGTAAACAAAGGGAACACGCCAACAGAAGAAGTAGGGATGCAAAATAACTCCCCCCAGAAGCAGGTCGGCAGTCAGAATATAGAGGAGGGGGAGATCTCGTTAAGTAGTGACTCAGAAGAAGCAAGTGAGGTTTGGGCCACCCCAAAGAAAAAGGGAAGAGGCCAAAAGTCAAAAAATGCAGAAAGGAACCAGGAAGCCCATAAAGCCATCCTCAACGGGTCACAGCCCACTATCACAAATGCATTTCATAACACGTGGAAGCAGGCCAAAGCCTCCCAAGGAGGCCAGCCCCCCCCCCAAGGTTTATAATGATAATAACCTCCTGGAACTGTAGAGGAATGGGAAGCAAAAAGAAGGAAGAAGCATTAAAAGAGATCCTCAAAGCCTCGAAAGAAAGAATCCTACTGCTCCAGGAGACTAAAATGAGCCAGCAAGATGCGCTCAAAACCCTGATGAAAGTTTGGAAAGGAAGTCTCGAAGTCACCGGAAATGAAAGGGGTGCCTAAGGAGGGCTATGTATAATGTGGGATGCCTCCAAAATAGACCTGCTCAACTCTGAAATCTTCATGCATTGGATTCACACCATATTCCTCCACAAAGACACAGGCTGTCAGGTAAGCATCTTCAATATTTATGCACCACAATTAATGGGGGGGAAAAAACATTGTTGGGAATCCCTGCAGGCATACCTCCAGCAAAACAATCTCACCAGTATCATCGTGGGTGGAGATCTAAATGTTACTCTAGCCCAGGACGAGAAGAGGGGCGGCTCGATAGTGAGAGATCTGACTAGAGAATGGGTAGAGGACTTAGCCTCCGCATGGGACCTTCTTGATATCAAACCAGTCAAAGGTCGTTACACGTGGACCAATAAGAGAATTGGTCCTGGGAACATCACTGCCTGATTGGATAGATTCCTTTTACAAAGCTCCCTTCTGCTGCTAGGACTGGAAGCAAAGGCTAAAATTTTGGCCCACAGTGTATCTGACCACAAACCGATTCGGTTAGAAATCAAAAAATATCAAGTCAAGGGGCCCATCCCCTTCCGATTCAGCCCAAACTGGATAAATGATCAAGGATTCACAACGCTAGTAGCAAAATTATGGGCCACCATAGTCCAAGGTTCAACTTCCTACATGTGGGAGGAAAAAATTAAAAGGCTGAAATATGCTCTGAAGTCATGGGCCAAGAGCCAAACGAGCCCAATAGCAATGCTCCTAGCAGCCCAAAGCCAACTTGAAGCCCATCAGCTAACAATGGAACAATAAGAGATCACCCCGGAAGTCTTGCAAAAGGAGGACAGCCTTCAAAGGCAATGGCATCAAGCCTGCAGAATGGAGGAAAACTATTGGCGACAGAAGTCGAGAAGCTTATGGCTGAAAGACGGAGACCGCAACATAGCCTACTTTCACAAACAAGCGGAAGCAAGGAAACAATACAAGGCAGTGACGGAAGTTCAGGTTCAGGGGAAAACAATTGCAGATCCAGAAGGCATTAAACAAGCAGCTTATGAAACTTTTGAGAAGCTATACACAGACCCAAAGGACATGGATTTGGACTAGCAAGGATACCCACTCACGCTCATTCCAAAGCTAATAAATGAAGACATTAACAACAAGCTGATTAGAGAGGTATCGCAGCAAGAAATAAAGGAGGCCATCGACCAGATGAACCCAGACAAAGCTCCGGGACCGAACGGGTTCACTGCCAGATTCTATCAAAAGTGTTGGGAAATCATTAAAAAGGACCTAACCAAAATGATCCAGAAGTCACAGTAGGCCAGCAAGCTGGGAGGAAGCACTAACTCTTCCTTTCTGGCACTCATCCCAAAATAAAAAGGAGCGATCTCTTTCAACAGGTTCAGACCAATCTCTTTATGTAAAACAAGCTATAAAATTCTTGCCAAAGTAATAGCCAACCGTCTCAAGGAATTTCTCCCTCTCATCATTCCTGAAAATCAAGGAGGCTTTGTCCAAGGGAGGTATATCGCCGATAACATCATCCTGGTTCAAGAAGCGATCCACTCCAGCGTTCTAAGGAAAGAAAAAGGTATGGTCATTAAACTAGATCTCGCAAATGCTTTTGATAGAGTCAGACACAATTTTCTATTTGAAGTTATGAGGAAGTTTGGGTTCGATTTACATTTTATAAATTGGATAAAAGCCTGCATAGGATCCCCTTGAATAGCCCCCCTGGTGAACGGGAAGATAATTGCCTTCTTCAAAGCCTCCAGGGGACTAAGGAAAGGCTGTCCACTGTCGCCTTTGCTCTATGCCCTCCAAGCTTCAGTTCTAAGCTACCAACTGGAACACTCCCAAATTAACAAAGATCCTCATGGTCTAAGAATAGCCCAAGGGGTGAATGATATCAACCATGCACAATTTGTGGATGATACGCTTCTGCTGGGGGGAGCAAGCCCAATCATAGCAAAAAAGTTCAAGGAAGAGTTGGACGCCTATGCAACAGTCTCGGGCAGCGAGATAAATCAGTCCAAAAGTAACATTTATGGCTAGAACATCACCCCAAGTGAAATGCTGAGAGTTACAAGAGTTCTAGGGATGGAGGGGCACACAAACTGGGATGCCTTCAAGTACTTGGGAGTCCCAATCTTTAAATCTGCCCCAAGAGTTTCCCATTGGAGCCATATCGTAGAAAAACTCAAGAATAAGTTCACCTCTTGGGGGGGACAGCTGGTTGAATTTAGCAGGAAAGACAGTTCTGATAAAGGTTGTAGTGGCTAGCCTCCCCATCTTTCAATGCTCGCTCTTGCTAGCTCCAGCCACAGTTATCCAAAACCTTGAGGCATTTCAGAGGCATTTCTTGTGGGAAGGAGGTAGGAAGGAAAAGAAGAAGATGCACTTGGTTAGTTGGGAAAAAACCACCAAATCCTTCATGGAAGGTCTTAATTTTAAAAATACAAGGACTCAAAATCCGGCGTTAGGGGCAAAGCTTGTCTGAAAATGATCACCGGCAAAGCCACTTGGAGTAAGCGAGATCTTTGGAGGAAATACTTTCGAGGGGCTCGGGACATAAGTTTAGAACTCCCAGGTAAGGAGGTGAAAATCTCTCCCATCTTCGCGCTATGCAAAAAAGTGCTCCCCCTCTTCACCCCCCATCTAACTTGGGTGTCGAGAAATGGAAGGAAAATAAGAATTTGGACAGACTCAATAATGGGTGATCCTCCATTAGATCAGCACCAGGACCTACAAGGGCTCAAAATATGGATGGACAGCCAAAACATCTTAACACTCTCAGACATATTAGTTTGGGGAGATGAAAGACCTCACCCATGGCAAGGGTGGGCAGTCCCAAATAGACTAGCTGTACTAGACAATCAATGGGCTGCTCTCAAGAATTGTCTCCAAGGGAAAGCCCCTTTAAAAAAAATAGGTATGGATGACCGAGGATGGGGCAGGAATGCCAGGGCTTACACCACAACATATGGTTACCAACTCTTCAACTCAATTCCCACTGCAATGCCAAATCCAGCAAGATGGAAAGCAGTTTGGAAATATCGATCCCTCCCAAAAATTGACCATTTCAGCTGGACCTTGGCGCACAAGGGTATCCCAACAGGGGAGAATCTCTAAAGAAGGGGCTGGGAAGGACCCTTTCAGTGCCCTCTATGCCTCCAAGCAGAAGAAACAACTGACCACACCCTCCTAAATTGCAGCTATGAAAAAGAAGTTTGGATGAAGGTAATAGGCCCCCAATCAGCCACTAACCTCCCTCCTGATGTAATAAGTTGGCTACTCGAATGGGAGTCCCTGTTCCCATTTTCCGATAAGAAAATAAACCACGCTAGCTGGATATGGGGATTACTTCCAAAGTTTGTTCTATGGAATCTCTGGTTAGAGAGAAATCATAGAATTTTCAGAGATAGCCAACTAAGTGTAGACAGAATTGGCATCAAAATTCAAGCAATGCTAGGGGAATCTGTTGCTCACCTCTGCCCCACAGTAAAGCTTCACAAGTTGGACAAAGACCAGGAGAGTTGGATAGCCAAATTCAACATCCCAGGGTTAGGAAGCCAACAAGGAAGTCACCCAATGCATGAAAGCTGGGAGATCAGGGAAAATGAAACGGAATTTACCAAATGGAAAAGCAAAATTAAAACGCCCATCCTCTACTTTGATGGGGCCTCGAAAGGGAACCCAGGCCAGGATGGGGGAGGGGGCATCATTGAAGATCCCAGACAAGACAAAGCAACGCAGTATTCCATTGGACTCGGCATAGAGTCCAACAACCGAGCCGAAGCCTTGGCTCTCTGGCAAGGTTTGAAATTGGCAATCAACCTCAGAATACAGGACTTGGCAATAATAGGTGACTCCATAATAATCATACAGGCTATTATCAAGTGATACACAACTCAAAGAATCCATCTCAACAACCTCCTTGATAAAATCCACCTTCTATTAAGGAATTTGAACACCTATCACTGCTATCACGTTTTAAGGGACTTAAATCGAAATGCTGATAAAGAAGCCAACAAAGGCGTTCTATTGGATGCTGGAGAGCTGTCAGTCAATGGCATCATTGAAAATGTGGAAATTCCATGACCCATTGCAGCTCACGAGCACTCTTCCAAAGGACCGACAGCACAGAAGCCAAGGATTTGGGCGAAGTGTTGTAAAAGTCATTATGCTGAAACACAGTGCTGGAACAGTTGCCGAAAGTCAGTGCTGGAACAGATGCTAAAACACAGTGTTGTAATAGAGATGGAACACAGATGCTGAAACACAGATGCTGGAACACAGGTGCTGGAACACAAATGCTGGAACACAGATGCTGGAATACAGATGCTGGAACACAGAATGCTGGAACACAGATGCTGAAACACAGTGCTGAAACAGAGCTAAAACAGATGCTGAAACACAGTGTTGTAACAGAGCTGGAACACAGTGCTGAAACAGAGCTGGAACACAGATGTTGAAACACAGATGCTGGAACTCAGATGCTGGAACACAGATGCTGGAACACAGATGCTAAATCACAGTGCTGAAACATAGCTGGATCTTATGCTGAAACACAGTGTTGTAACAGCTGAAACACAGTGCTGTTACATATGTTGAAACTCAGTGCTGGAACAGTTGCTGAAACACAGTGTTGTTACATATGCTGAAACACAGCGCTGGGGAACACAGTGCTGGAAATTATGCTGAAACAATGCTAGATCTTATGCTGAAACAGTGTTGCATAACATTTTGTATTTTGATCTGTAGGCCCGAAGAAACTCGGGGCATTTTGTAACTGAATCTGTGGCTTTTCCACCCCTCTAATATAAACCATAACCATTTTCGTCAAAAAAAAACAATAGGTCTTTCAAGATAAATTGTTTGAAGAGAAAGAGATTTAATGTCCCTAATTAAATAAAAACAAATTATGGGTAAATTTGGGGTTCATTACACGAAGGTGCTTTGCGGGCGATAGGGGATTCGTTGGGAAAGTTCATTTCTCTATATTCTGTAGTTATGGAGAATTCATCAAGGAAAATCAGCTAGAGTCCTTGTAGAAATGGATATTCATAGAGGACTTCCTGAGATCTTGGATATTGAGTGGTGTGGCCAACATTACAAGTAGAAGTTAGATTTTCTAGGAATCTCGTTTCACTGCAGCATATGTCATTGTACTGTTCATCTGCACCGTGAATGTTCAAGTAATTTCATAGAAGAAGAGTCGGAGGACACTCTATTACAAAGAGAGCCTCTCGACTATGTAACAAAGGTGGATTCTTATGGCAGCGAGGCATTGCCTTTTGATTCTAGCCCAGATTCGCAAGAGGAGGTCCCGACAACTCTTACGAGTAAGTTAAAAAGACTTTGCCTTATTTTATACTCCTCTCTTTCTCTGTGGGAAAATGATGCTTTGGATAAGTACTCCCAATGGCTCCACACATCAATGTCTGGTAACTTAGAAATATTACATGAAGGTCTGATCTCAAAGAAACCACCTATGGAGGTCTTGACGAGCACCCATAGATCCATTCCTTTACCGATTTTAGAAAATGAGGCTTTAACGAACTATCCTATGGGTGATCCTATTTTCCATCCAACCACAGTTAGTGACTCACAATATTCTCTTCTCCACATCCCCCAACCTACAATTTCCACCGCAGGACACTCTTCATTGGAGAGAGTGGTTAATATGGCGCATCCAGAATACAGAGAATCGCAGGAAGATGAACCCACCCTCAGTGCAGTACTTGAATCACTCATCCCTTTTATCCGAGATAATAAAAATGCCTCTAAGCTACCAATTTATAACAGAAAGGAAGTCATGGATATTTCTATAGGTTCAGAGGAAAATTCTTCCTTGACACACACTGAAGGAAGTGGTAAAGAATTTTCTTGGTCTAAAGGAATTGGTATTGAACTATCGCCCTTAAAAACCTAAAGTTCTCAGAAAAAAATGGTTGCCTTACCTCCAAAAACTGTCGATACCACACCCTCCTCCATTGATGGTGGGGCTCTTAGAACAATGAAAGCCCTGGCGCAGGCTAAGTGATGTTATTACTCTCTTTTAACATTAGAGGGATTGGAGGTGCCCCCAAAATGGCCTCATTTAGGAGACTCCTGGAACAACCCCGACTCGAAAATATTTTGCTCCAGAAAACTTTGGTATCTGCTCAAAAATTTAAAGATTTCATTCATGCTTTGATACCTTCCTAGTTTTCTTGTATGGTTAATTATGTGGGCACTTCGGGGGGCTTATTAGTCTCTTGGGATCCTATGGTTTATGATTTGGTTCCCTATATCACGATTGGAGATATTCTATTAACAGGAAGGTGCAATAAGGATAAGTGTGAATTAGCTCTGCTAAATGTTTATGGACCATGCACGGACCGGTTACTCTTCTGGCAGTCAGTGGTGGACAATGGTATTTTGGAGATTAGGAATTTGATAATAGTTGGTGACTTGAATATTGTATTATCTCTAGATGAGGTATGGGGCGGTGCTACTCAACATGGTCCATTAGATTATTTTTACAGGGGTTTATTTTGTGATAGAAAGATGATATATAAAAAATCGGTAAAACTGGTCCTGACGTGGCAGAATGGTCGTTTGGGTAATGAAGCGATGACTAGGAGACTGGATCAGTGTCTAGTATCTAAAGATTTATTATTAATAGTTGGAATTTATATATCTTGGGTAGAATTTCCCAATATTTCAGATCATGTGCCTATCCTCCTTCAGTTAGAAATTCTACCCTTTTACAAGGTGTATCCTTTCAAGTTGAATGCCCAATGGTTGAATGATCAAGAATTTGTTGAACTAGTTTGAAAAATATGGAAATACCCAGTGTTCCTCTCCAAAAGGGGCAGTCAAAAGAGACTAGTTTGGAAATTAAAATTTTTAAAGAACCATACAAAATAGTGGTATAAAGCTAAGATGGAAAGGAACAATGAAAAGCTTAAGGAAATAGAAGCTGGAATAAAGGGTTCGATCTTGCATCTCATGGGGGATTCTTCCAACCTTGAAGAAGGGAAGATTGTTTGGTAGAGGGAACTGGAAATAAATAGTATTCTTAGAGGAACTGAAGAAAAGTGGCGACTCCATAGCAGAGCAATTTGGTTATCTAATGGGGACAACAATACAATTTTTTTTCATAATTTTGCTAGTTTCAATAGACCGAGAAAACATGTCTAGGAGATAAATGATGGTAACGAAAATATATTTACATAACAAGGAGCCATCAAGGAGGCAATGATCAATCATTCCAAAGATTTTTATAAAGCATAATATTCTATGAACACTGCTGAGCAAGTCAAGATTGTGGGGTTTTATCCCTGGATGCTTAAGGATGAAGAAACATTTTCACTCTTCTAACTAGTTACAATGGAAGAATTAAAACAAGTTCTTTTAAAATTCAAAAAAGCAAAGAGCCCAAGGCCAGATGGCTGGACTTCTGAGTTTTTCGCCTACTTTTTTTATATAGTTGGGGAGGATCTTCTTGATATGGTGGAATAAATGAGAAGGTTGGGATCTATGGTGGGAAGCCTAAACTTGACTTTTTTGACTTTAATTCTGAAGGCTAAAAAAACAAAAACCTTTGATGACTTTCGCCCGATCTCTTTGTGCAACTTTTTCTATAAAGTGATTTCAGAAATCAGCTCAAATTGGATCAAATTGATCCTTTCTAATGCACTTTCTGCTAAACAATTGGATTTTCTACAAGGTAAGAGGATCCAAGATGTTATCAGAATAGTACATGAAAGTATACATAGTATTAAAAAGAAACAATTAAAAGCCATGGTATTAAAATTGGATTCAGAATCCATATGACCAATTGGATCATGGCCTATGTGACATATTCTACATTTGATGTTTTAATAAATGGTGAAGCCACATATTTTTTTAGAAATGGTAGGGGACTGCGTCAAGGGTGTCCACTCTCTCCCCTTCTATTCATCTTGGTCATGTAGGGCCTCAAACTATTAATGAAAAATGCCCTCGGTGAAGGTAATATTACAGGTATAAAAGTTTCTCGATTATATAAGATTCTGCATTTACTGTTCGTTGATGATCTTATTATTATGACGAGAGAAACTTTAAAAGAGTGGTGGGAAATTGACAAAATTATTTGTTTATTTTGTAAAGCTTCGGGGCTAACGGTAAATCAATAAAAAACTACACTTCATTATGTAGGCATTTTGAGAAGCGAACTTTCCCCCTTCGAGAACATTCTTCCATACTCCTTTATTTATCTCTCGTTGGGCTTCAAATACTTGGGATACTTTCTAAAGATCGATGCATACCCAGTGGAAGATTGGGACTGGTTGGTAGAAAATCTCACAAAGAGCATAAGCTTATGGTGCAACAAGTGCCTTACTTTGGGTGGAAAGTACATCCTGGTTAAAACTGTGATGGAAGGTCAACATATTTATTGGATGTCGATGGAATCTATACCCCGATCAATACTAAACAAAATCAAGAAATTGTTGTTTCAATTTCTATGGAATGGACACAAAGATACTTAACAATTCCACCTTTAAATATGGGACTGACTTTCTAGACCAAAAAAGAATGGCGATTGGGGATTTAGAAACCTTGTATTGTTCAATACGGCACTGCATGTGAATACACTGTGGAGGGTCTTGACACAACAGGGAATTTGGCTCAAGGTTCTAAGGGATAAGTATTTGCAAAATTCTACAGTTATCAATTGGTATAGGTTGGAAAATCAAAAGGTATGCGTTGCATCCAGGATGTGGAATAACCTAGTTCACTCTATACATGTTATTATTCATTGGCTTAGTTGGTCCCCAAGCATGTGAAACTTCATTAATATAGGCAGATATTGGATCCTTGGTTTGAGTTCAAAACCACTCCTATCAGAAGAGTTAATAGCACATTTATGTTCAGAGAGTGCTTTCGGATCCATCGCATAGGTTTTATGTTCTTCGACGTTTCGGACCAAACTAGTGTGGTCCATCATCAGGAAAGCTCTTTTTGAAAATGAAGGAAAGGAGACTATAACACATATATAAATACTCAAAAAGTTATTGTAAGGAGCCGACTTATTGAAATAATTATAATTTTTTAGTTTACAATTGTTTGTTTAATTAATTAATTAATTGTTTTAATAATTAATTACCTATTTGTTTATTACTTTTTATTTATTAATTTTTATTTTTATTTTTATTTATAAAAGAGCCAAATGGACAAGGTTTTTAAAAACTAATATTTAGAATTCTTCATATTGGCTAGGGTAGGGATCCAATTTTGACTAATTTTCCATCCATCATCTCTGTTTAGATTATTAGGTTGTTTTTCAATTTCGATTGCTTCTATGAATTTTCTATTGTGATAGTGATCTATCCTAGCAAGTATTTTGGTTTCTTCAATACAGATGTGATGTTTGGTTTTATCTGAGTGTTCTGCGAGAGCTGAGGGACGAGTGCGATTGTGTTTGATGTCAGCGGCGTGTTCTTGA
>ML808000.1:59135-97271 GCA_009831015.1 Picea engelmannii
TATTTTCTCATGTGTAAATATACTAATATTATATGGCCAAATCTCTTCGAAGTAATAGTTAAATTTTGAGGGACATATCTCACATGAGAGATTCCGTCAAAAGACATACACACAAACACCACTTGTTTCTATAAATATATCAACTAGCCTCACCACCATAGGTTATATAATTGATAGTATTTATAGAAAGTATTGTTCAATTGATGGCATTGTCAACTTTCTTTGTGGTTATATGTATAGTTTATATATTCTCATATTGCTCACATAGATTGCCATGCTGATTTAGAGAGAGATGGGGAGAGCGATAAAGAGAGAGGGAAAGAGAGAAGGAAAGAGAGAGAGAGAGAGAGAGGTGGCGGTGGGGGGCGGGAGAGGGAGAGAGAGGGTGGAGAGAAAGAGTGACAAGAAAATAAATGGAAACATTGGAATATGATCATACACATTTTATTGGAACACATGCATGTTCTTAGAGTGTGTGCTCATTCCTAGATCATGTGCATGATCTTAGGAGCGTGTGCATGTTCCTTTCAATTCAATTTTTTTGGGGGTGGGCATGACAACTCTAGCTTGCATGTTTGTTGAGTTGGTTAGCTCGGATTTATGTTTGGGATGACAAACATAGTGGTTTGGTATACAAATACATTAAAACCTCCATTTTTATAAATATCTCCCAATATCTCTAATTTTGACATTATTTTTGTATAGGCTACACAAATTTGTTGTCCATGAAACTACATACATAGATAGATTCAAATATGTATATTACAAAATACATACCTCTTTTAACCATTTTTAAAATAAGTTATATGCCCCAGGAGAAGATACTAAGATATACAATCTAATAAATAAATAAATTGTTTGTTAAGACCCTAGTAACCTACACTAACTGAAGGCGTTGGAATTTCAAGGATATATTGACTTTCATTATTTAAAATATATATATATAATTAATATTCTGAATTATGAAAAAATACCCAACACTAAAACAACAGCTTCTCTACAAGTAGACAATTTTCTTAAAGAAATTCTATCGTTGAGGTAATCAACAACATATGCATTATATCTTGACATATCAATATTAGAAAAGATCAAATTTCACATAGTTATTCACAATTTCTATAAATAAAAATTATATATTCTGAAACCTAATTTTCTACATTTCATCTTTTTACACCATATTCAAATTCATTGTAAAAGTACCTTGAATAATCCCTCTAAGTTAATAGATTGTAATTATATATTCAAAAATCTAATTCAATTTCCTACATTTCATGTTTTTACACCATATTCAAATTCATTGTAAAAGTACCTTGAATAATCCCTCTAAGAGATTGTTGTTTTTTCATGTTTGCATTGTCACTAATGCCTTGTGAGTGACAATCATTAACTTGCACCCACCCCTAAAAATCCATATCTTAAATAAAAGCCTCTTCTGTGTTTATGTTTATGACAAACATTTACAAAAAATAATTTAAGATTCATTTATTGTAGAATTTATTGTAGAATTTTTAGTCCGGTTTCATCCTTAATAGAAAGTCTTCTTTTGAAAGAGCTCAAATTTTAAATGTTAAAATGACTTTTATGCCATTTTATATAAAAATGATATACTGTATGAATTTATACAAGTTTATAGAATTACATGTAAGAAAGTTATTTTTCTTAATATATGTATACATCTCAATTGAAGTTACAAATCAACACAAATCAACATTTAATATTCATAAACTTGTTACAATAGAATTTTAAACCAAATAATTTTAGATTTTGTATAATTAGTAGATTTTGTTAAGTTTTAAAAAATCAAATTTAATTTATATATATATATATATATATATATATATATATATATATATATATATATATTGAATTTAGTTTGAGTGCTTGGGAAGAATGATTATTATAAATCAAAATAATAAATTGAAACTCTTGAATTTAACTCTAACATTTTTTATTGTAAATTTACTATTATAAAATTTAAAGTAAGATAAATTTAGATAATGTATAAGTCAGTCCAAATATCAATTTATATTTGTTTTGGTAAAAATTAATAAAAATAGTATATATAATGTTAGAGAAAATATATTATATGAAGTATTACCCCCTAATATTACTCCCTCACCCTTATATATATATATATATATATATATATATATATATATATATATATATATATATTGATGATGATGATGATGATGATGATGTTGATTAATGCCCATTAAGACTGAATTGGTCTATTGGACCTTAAGAGAGTAAGTGATTTGGGATTCTTTATAATTTTGTTTCTATGCTCGAAAAGAATTAAGAAAATATTTCAAAGATCACCATAGTTTTGTTGAGTTAAGAGGTTAGGAAGGTTGGTAGTGTGACAAATATTTTGAAAATAATATATAATTTGGGTATAAGCTGGACAATCTAAGAGAAAGTGATTTTCATCTCTAACCTTGTTAGTGTCACAAAGATGACACACTATTTCATCCCATGGCATTTTAGGAATTGACCAACACCCAGTTTCACTATGGATCTCGTGAGAATTTGTTCGTATCTTATCAATGCTTATTTTTTCTTTACACTTGTCAAAACAGATACATAATTTTGATCTTTTAGATTAGGGTTGATTACATCTTTATAATACCTTAATTTTATTTTTTTCTCTTACTCCTTATCACACCACATTTCTACTTAAACTTTGATTTGATGATATTTTTAATAGTATATTTATTCTACAAAATGTTGTCTTCCATGATTCCCCAATAGTTTAGCCAAGACCGGACATCTTTATGTCATCCTCTCTTGAGTCGATGGTGGTTACGAGTTGAATTTGAAGAAATTTTAGGAATCCTCTTGTCTTCCATGTTATTTAACTTGTTATTATACATTAGGTATCTATTCATAGTCGTTCCCTCAATGGGGGAGAAGCTTGTTTTTAAGAGGAGGATGGGATAGGGTGCATTTCCTTTAATTTTGAGATTACAAGTTATAAAATTATTTTTTATTTTCTCTATCTTTCTCCAGGATTGAATAGAGATACTACAACCCTAGACTTCACATCCATAAAGAAAAATCAGGTGTAACAAGAGTCTCAAAGAGGAGTTTCTTCTTATCCCAACTCCAAAGATCGGTTGATTTACAATTGTTTTCAAGCCCATAATAATCTTTCCATCCCCCAATAATCCTTTTCTCAAATTTGCTATAATTTGAGTTGAGCTTGTGGTCAAGATCAATTCCAAGATATTTGTATGAATTCACTTCTTCCAAGTTGTTGTTTTCATATACGAAGGTATCATATGTGATCTTATTGGATTTAATAATCATGACCTTAGTCTTATCAGTATTAACAGTCATACCCATAATGGAGAAAAAATCCTTAAGGATTCTTAATTGATTTTCAAGATCATGGGGACTCCTTGCCATCAGAATGATATCATCGGCATAAAGAAGAATATTGATAACTATATCAGTGAGAGTAGGGCCGACACAACCTGATTTTTCCAAGCAATCTTCTAATTTATCAATATATATGCCAAAAAGGGTAGGGGACAAGGGACAACCTTGTTTGACTCCAATATTGCAGTTAATCTCTTTTGACTATCCCCCAGTGTTTCTAAACTTATCAATAACATTCTCATACATCCTTATTGCAACATCCCTCAATTCGAGAGGAACTTTTATCTCTTCCAACCTATTCCAAAGGTTCTTCCTAGGAACCATGTCAAAATATTTTCTAAAGTCGACAAAACAACACAAAATATTGGTTTTAGTATTGTGGAACTCATATGTAATGATCCTTAAGATAACAAGATGGTCCACAATTGAAAGATATATCCTAAACCTAGCATGTACTTTATCTCTTTTACCGTTACTTTCTAGCCAAAGGTTAATCTTATTTTCCAAAA
The DNA here is from genome assembly GCA_009831015.1 of Picea engelmannii. NCBI lineage: Eukaryota > Viridiplantae > Streptophyta > Pinopsida > Pinales > Pinaceae > Picea > Picea engelmannii. The sequence goes on from ML808000.1 coordinate 63,029, forward strand.
TAATTCCATAAATCTTGGCTAAAATCAGGCTAATCATAATGGTCCTATAATTAGAGGAATGTTTCTATCCCCATTTTTAAAAATAGGAACAATGAGGCTTTGTGTCCAGGGTCTAGGAAAGCCATGCTTGACTGCTAAATTGAAGATCTTGTGTAACTGAGGGATAAGGATAGGCCCTCCAATTTTAAAAATTCCAGTTTGGTATCCTTCAATGTCCTTAGCGTTCGCATTTGCAAGATGCTTAACCCCGAACTCTATGTCATCTAAATTAAAAACTTCATCCTCTATAGGGACAATAGGAATGGTGTCCATGGAATTAGGGAACTCATAAAGACTTTTAAGGTGGGAATTCCAGTCCCTTAAGGGAATCATATTATTTTATTTAGTATTGCAGTTTATAATTTGGCTCTGGAACTTCTTAGGATCCAACTTATAAAGTTGTGAAAGATGATCTTTACTTTTATTGATATAGTACATTTTTTTCCTTTTAATTAGGGATTTGTACGTATTTATCTTATCAAGTTTTAAGGACTCATTAGAAGCATCCCTAATGCTTTTCATAGAAATTTTACATTATTTATCATACCAAGGGTTGGTCATTTTATTATTCTTTTTACGGGACACCTTGAAAGAGAGATTTTTAATATAAATGGAAAGGGTATTTGTAAAATTATGATAGAGTTCTTCAATGTTGTCCTTATAAATTATGAGATTTAATTTAATATTTAAATCCTTTAGGAAAAGGTCAACTTTACTTTTGTCAAAGAGCAATTGCATTTGATTATCAGAATTATCTTCAATGTCACCCATGTGCATGGAAACATTTAGAGTTAGGGTTAAAGGTTTATAATCAGAGTTGGGTTCATGGTAATTTAAAAGGTCAAAATTTGCTATTTTATTGGAAACGGGGATATCATATCTCACATAATCTATGACACTACTACCAAACCCATGAATACAAGTCATTTGTTTGGAGTTTGGCAGCTTCATTACTCCATTGCAAATTATTAGGTCTTGATAGTTGCAGAGCGTGACCAACTCAGTACCAAACAAATTCTCAATTAGGTCTTTAGAGATTCTTTTGTAGCTATTAGATAAAACAACATCCTCATCTAGCCATAAAGGATTATGGTTGGAATCATTACTTAAAAGAGTAACGTGTTTAGTTGCAGTCCTAGCATTAAAGTCTCCTATAAGGAGGATATTTCCTTCATTTTTGAAACTATAATTATCTTGTCCTAAATTATTATAGGGACAACTGCTATCTAGATTTTTTCTCTTATAAAAAGTAGAATTAATACGTGCAAAATAGAAAATTTCTATATACATATTCTTAGCATTCGTGTCTAAAATTTCTGTCCAAATGTACTGATTGAGAGGGTTGATATTATGAAGTTGAATGTGAGAATAAATGCTCTTTCTAATATAACAAGTTATTCCTCCTATCCCTCTACGGTGGGACTTTTTGTTCCAAGTCGACCATAAGAAAAATCCTTCTATGTTATGGACCTTAGACTTTCTCCCAAGTTTCAACTAGACAAATAATATCAATGTCACTTGGGATACAACTTATTATAGGACCTTTGTGCCATGGAAAGACACGACAATTCCAAAAAAGGATCTCGAGTGTCCAAAATTCTTGTTTATTATTATCCTTCTAGTCTCTATCCCTCACAACATCTTTTTGATTTCTAATTATTGTCCATTTTCCTTCTTTCCTAGCTTCTTTTAGCTTTTGAACTTCCTTCCTTAATTCAGTTTGGTCTTCGGGAATGAGGTCTTCATTTATAAATATTCTTGGCCCTTTTAAGCTCAGAGATTTACTAAGTCTCTTATATTTATAGTCATTAAAACTTACTTTGACACTGTTACACTTTATTTTGGTTACCTTAGTGATCACCTAAAAATATTTAATCATGTTCTTGAAAATATTAAAAGAGACTTTCTCCATGGGAAAAGTGATTTTCTTTCCTCTTTCAGAAACCATGTCAAGGAAGGTGCTTGCACCCTGCTATATGCATGGGGTGCGACAATGCTTGATCGTCGCACTCTGCATTGAACCTAGACTATGACATTGTCACGTGCTTCTTTTGCATAGGGTGCTACAATGCTTAAAGCATGGGAAAAGTCAAATTTCACGAATGTTCTAGAAGGGAATCTTCTAGAAGATGAGGTGACCTCCAATCAGTTTGGATCTTACTCACCTCTCTGATTTGGTGGGGTCATCCTAATCTCCTCATCCATCTCTATTTCACACTATATAAAGAGGGATCTCTCATAGAAAAGACTAAGGTTGAATAGGCTAATATTTGTGTGGAGATTTCTACTTCAGATTATTCTTGAGAGCTTTACTTTAGTTCTTCAAGTTAGATTTTGGATCTTCTTGATTCTAGGCATTTGGAGCAAAGCAAAGATCCATTGAAAGGGAACCTTGCAACATCAAGGCATGGGTTGTATTCTCCACTTTCTATTCATTTAATATAGTAATACATTTCTTCCTTATATAAGCATCTTGTCTTATATTGTATGATTCCTCGATCATATACATATACTTCATTAGAATATATATATATGTGTGTGTGTGTGTGTGTGTGTGTGTGTGTGTGTGTGTGTTTCCCCTCTTTGTTGGTTTGTGATTCTTAGACATGCTTACTATTTTGAAAACCCAAGGAAGGAGCTACAAGGACAACTGTTGGCCCTTGGTTATGAAAGAAAATGAAGATTAAAGAGGAAAAGATGAAACACGAATTGTGGGGAAGGAATATTGACTGAGATTAGGTCAAAGTGGCCAAAGAAGAATAAAAGACGGAGTGAAGTTTGACAGAGAAATTCATTGGACGAGGAGATCGAGGAAGACAAATAAGCAAGGAATACGGATCATGGACAACTCAGCAAGCAAAAAAATCCACTAACAAATGCTTTGGAGCACCTCGCGGGAAAGAAGGAAAGACAAGTTGGCTAAGCCTGGAAAATGCGGGTCAAGTTGACCTAGGGTTTTAGACACCTAGGGTTTTGGTATCTAAGGTTTTGACACCTAGGTTTTGGACTAAGGTTGTTGGTGAGCTATTGTAATGTATAAATAAAGGTCAAGAGGACCTGAGAGGGGGTTGTTCAGAGTTCGTTGGTTAGAGGTGAGGATGAGCAATTGTTGTTATTATTGAAGAACAATATGGTGTGGTGAGAGAAGTCTGTATTGTAAGATCTTCAGTTGGGCGCAAAGATCAACCTTGCAGCTGGGTGTGCAGGGAGCAGGGAGAAGAGAGAGAGAGGAAGAGATATCTACAGCTGAGTGCGCAGATAGAATTGTATGTTTTCATTCAATATATTATAAATCACAGTTCTATGGATGTAGCCCTAGGGAGAGGGTGAACCACGTATATCTTGTGTTATCTGGGATTGATGTTGTGTTCTTTACTTTTGTCATTCTTTTATTGCATTATTATAATAGATCTGAGATATATTGTGCAAAGTAGGGTTAAGCTGGTAAACAATATCTAGATGTTGTGTTGTGTTGCATTGGATCCACTCTGCATTTCCCTTGGTTGTAGACACCTGTGTCCTGCAACCTCCTATTGCTACTTCGGGTGATATTGTATATGCTTCGCAGGTGTTGCCAAAAGTTCTAGTAGTTAGGGATTGTTGGTGCGCTATTAGAGTTGAACCCTGGGTCTACCCTTGTGCCAACAACAACACTAAAGAGGATCAAGCGTCGTTTAAAAGTATGTCACTTATACCTCACTAAACTAGTTCATATGATAATGAATTTTAAGGTGAAGTGTGTATTATGTTCTATTTTGTTCAAGTTTCTTGTGGAAATTAGGGAGATATGTTTGTGTCTGCACTTACCGATTAATCCGATAACAAAATTGGCGACCATACTAGGGAAATAACTTTATTTTAGTTTTTTGCCTCTCATTTTCTTTTAGCTTGACTTATTTTGGTCAAATTCATTCTCTGAGTTTGTGGGTGATCCGTATAGACTCCCTGTGTCTGAAGGTTTAGTAATAATTTTTGTCTTTCTTTCCATTTTCCTTTAGTTTCAGAGATCGTCACACTATACTATATAGATAGATTGTGACGATCCTCTGACGTGAAACTCTACTGGTGCAGACCAGTGTGACAACATCATACTATACCATATTGGTAGCATGTGACGACCCTAGATCGTCGCACTATTCTCCACTACAACCTGTGGCAATTCCTGTAGGAATTGTTGGAGATAGCCAATTTTTCTTTTTTCCACCCAGTTTTGCCTCAATTGCCTAGGAAGAACTTATGATACCATTGATTGATTGATTTATAAGTTTGAAGCTTGCATTTGATTGATTTTCATAAATTGAAATTTTTAATTTGTAAATTTTGCAAGTTTTGATTTTGATTTTTGTCACAAGGGTATAATCTATAGATCTCAGTCCTGCGTGTTTGTTTGAAAAAGAGTCAATGATTTATTTGGAGTTTTGGATTTTTTTTACTTTCTGGATTGTTCATTGATTGAGAGAATTTTTTGTTTGCATTTGACAAAAGGCTTTCCTATCATTTCATTTTTGTCTACATTATGGGTTTGATTTGGGTATTGTGTTGAAAGTGTGTTAATTTTGTTGGGTTACACTTTCTTTTCTTCATTACATCTCTAATATGATTTGAGAAAGAAAGAACTGAAGTCATTCTTATTTTTAGTGATATTTCACAAGAAAATTGTTCCATTCAAAATATTTGTTAAAAGAGAAAAGTGGAAAAATTTTGTAGCTTTTGGTTATTTGGAATTTTGTTCATTCAACAATTGAGAAGTTATGTTTCATAGCTTTTATATTTCAAAAAGGGATGTCTTATCCCTACTATAATTATATTTCATCGAATTAAAAGATTTCATAATCATCTCTTCTTGCATGTTATTGGGTCAAGGTCACATACATAGTCAATTTCATTTCCATTTCCATTTTGAGTAAATAACATCCTTTAAAATACAACGTAATTTTAAAATTTATTAGTGACTTTTATTTTCTAAAAATTCTCTTCACCAACATTAGCTAGACTAGCGCTTTGGAATAGGTTTTAAGGCAAACTCTCCAAATCATCAAAACACACAATAGCATCTTGTGACAGGGAGAGTTCAAATCCACTTGCTACATTTTGCCCTTGGAAGCCCTTTTAACACAAGGGTCAATCATGAGGTCGCATTAAGACTAGCAGAGTTACTCACCCTGCTTTGTTCGTGTTAGTGTAGAGATTGTGTCTATTATTGGGGGTCACTTGAGAATAAAAACATGTGGGGACCTTCTCGAGTTGATTTTGGGCTAGATACCCTACCTTTGCACATGGATCAAACTGTTGAATGTTTCCCTAAGCATCATTGTCATAATTGGTAACCTTAGTAGCCTATCTCTTTAGGATTTTTACATGAGGTGACTGTGGAGGGGAAAGTATTCACGGTAACTAGAATCGACGTTGTCCAAACTCACTCGGGATCCTTGGAGGGTATACCCACGATTATGTGTGGAAGCTTGCACCAGGCTATAATTCTGTTAAGCAAGTCATCAACGTAACTTTTCCACTCGCTTTATCCCATCCTCTTCTTGTTTTGATTTTGCGACATTGGATTTCATCACCAACTAGTGACTTAGACATAAGAAGGTTTATTTTCATGCTTGATTTCAAGATTTTATTAGCGAGTGTTGTTTGTTTATCTAGTTGGACATAGATTTGTTTTTTTCTTTATTTGGTGCAACCAACATCGACCCTCACCGTTCATGTAGGATGAAAGGGATACCTCCAGAAGATTATGTCCTTTTTCTTCCCAACTCACTAGAGGGCTCTCCTGAGGGATAAATCAATAACTAAGTAGTCTCTGACATTGGAAGTTCAACTCCTTTAGAGGAATTCATACTTCCCATAAATTTGTTATCGAGTGTTGTACAAGATCCTCATTTTCTTCGGATGAATTCATTGGGATACCTTGTTGTTGAAGAGAATATTGAAGTACCTAATGGACCTAACACAGAGTCTGGACTAGACGATCCACTTTTTTAGAGTGAGTCATTTAGAACCTCAATTCACACTACTGGAATTTTTAATCCTAGATCTGTCCCTATCTGTTATTTTTACATAACTTCTTTGGGACATGATATTTTTGATAAAACAACATTCTTGCAATCACAAACGCTTCTAACTTCCGCTACTTATACAATACCTTTAGATAATTTTACTGGCACAACCAGTAACATCATCACAGTTTCAAACCAATTATTGATTGGTTCTCACTCGAGTCTTCCTCTCCAGATCGCCAAATCTACCATGGTCCCACAAGCTACGCATGTTTCTACTGTAAATGTGGTCATCACTCAAGCTCCCATAGAAGCACCACTTCTGCTTAGATCAAATTCATCACTTCCCCCTGGGTATAATGCTTTGAATACTTCTATTGCTATTCTTTCCCAGAATCCATCCGGAGGGTCTAATCCTTTTGTTCCTCCTAGGTATAATGTTGCTATTCATTTTGTTCCTACACCTACACAGGTTCTCTTCGGAGGACCTTACGTTCCTCTTCCACCTTTACCTGGAGGATCTAGTCATCCTAGCCCTAGTAGCTCCAATCTAGTTGGAGGCACCAGTCATTTTGTCACTTCTTATTTTCAAATTCCTATTGTACGACAACCTCAATTTAGGGGGAAATCTCAAGTTGGGGGGAAACCTCAAATTGAGGGACAACCTCAAGTTGGGGGGAAACCTCAAGTTGGAGGCCATAACACAATTTATGGTAAAAGTATACACGAATTACAATCTCAACCTTGGAATCTCCCTTTCCAAGGGAATCAACAACCATATGGGGGGAACATCCTCAAGTTAATTATTTTGTACCCCCTAATCTCAGACAACCGTATCCAGGTTCTATGAATCCTACTTGAGGTCAATTTTTTTAGTCTAATGTTCCTTTCCAAGGAAGCATACCTAATCAACCAACCCCTGTTGGCTATTCCACTCAAATTCCTCCACAACCGAATCTGTCAAGACTATCTAACTATCTACAAACTGCTTATGATCATACTGGTATACGTACAAGACTTCCTCCTCAAAACTACCAGTTTCCTCAAGTTGATAAACAATTTCCTTTTCTTGCTACTTTGGATATACCAGATTTATCTAGGATTTGAATGATCCTATTTTGCATTCTCCTTATTGGCTCGTCATATCAGCCAAATTGTCATCTGACATTCCTAATTTTGACGGTTGATCGGGAGAAGACCCAAATAATCATGTCATCACTTTCCATCTTTGGTGCTCGTCCAACTCATTGATGGATGACTCTATAAGATTACGAATTTTCCAATGAACTCTTACGGGTTCGATAGCCAAATGGTATATTCATTTACCACGAGGATACTTTAACGACTTCAATACCCTATCCATGGCCTTCTTAACACATTATCAATTTCCATTTCGATATGAGACAAGAACTGAAATTTTGAGTTCATTTAAACAATCCTCTTCCACTCATATTTATGTTCATATCCATGAGTGGAGGATGAGAAGATGCTTAATCAAAGTTCCTCTTCCTGATCAATTGTTGGATCCTACCCCAACACCTCCAATAGCTTCTTATGTTGTTGATGGAGTGATTGAAAATTTTCATGCTGAGACTCAGTTTACACAAGCCAGTCATAGCAATCCAAAATCTACCAGTGCTAATGTACGAAATACTCTTCTCCTACTCCTTCTCCTGGTAAAACTTCTGAAGTTAATTCGGTTCAATCTACGTCTACTGGTAAAAATAAAAATAAAAAGAAAGGGAAGGGTAGGAATAAGGAGGACAAAATAATAATCAACAATATGAGAAACCCAAAACACAACTTCTTGATGAAAAGGATAAGCGTAAATTGTTGGCATGTTTACAGGCAGAGTGTGCCTATCATTGATGGCAAGAACAATAATGATGATGGAATGATTACGGACAGAAAGCATCCTCTGCATGAAATCATCCTATTCTCAACAAAATCCACTGCGCGATAAAATCCTCTATGCGACAACATCCTATGTGAGACAAAATCCATTGCGCGACGAAATCCTCTGTGTGACAACATCCTATGCGCGAAAACATCCTATTGCGAGGCAAAATCCACTGCACAATGAAATCCTATGCATGAAAACATCCTAGTGCACGACGAAACTGTTGCCTACAAGATTAGGAGGACTAGTACAGGGCACAAAGATGGAGTTTCCAAAATCCGTAAGTATTGCAAAAGGAATCAAATCTCAGGAGGAATAACGCAAGTGTGTGTCAGGGCCAAGTGTGCGGAAGGATCAAAGGTCGAAGCCTTTGACGCTTAGAAATTATTCTAAGTCAGGAGGAAGTGTAAGCTTAGGAGGTGGAGTGAATGATCTGGTCCATCAGATCAAGGTCCAGACAGGAAGAGTGCACAGAGGAGGATATTAGTTAGGAGCCATCGGATCTAGAGGACTCATGGAAAGAGATCAGCATTTTACTGACTCATGATCTGGAGAAATTTCTGGAAAATCAGAAGTTGGGAGAAGGGTGTTGAGTAGTCCTCCAACTTCTCTAAACGCGAAGTCCCAATAAGATATGGATTGTTGGATCATAAGGGGTAGTGGGTCGTCGATCTGACATAGAGCATTGAATCGGGAATCGGGAGTTTGAAGAGTCAGGGTTGGCTCACGTTCAACACCTAACATGTGAAATCGCAATTTGATCAGAGTCTTTGATCTAAGGGAGAGCGTGGACCGCTGATCTGGAAAGAAGCGAGTCAAGGTAAATCATGTTAGATTACCCAATATGCGAAATTGCAAAGCACCCTTTTGACTACCAAGTGGTCACATCCAAGGTCACATCAGTAGAAAAATAAGGAAAGGATCTAACATGTCGGTCGGCTCCACATCGAAGATCACCAAGATCGCGAAGTGCCTTTGGTCAGGCCTATGGTCACAGCTCGTGACCATGTGAAAGGAAGGGGTTTAGCCAGAAAAGATAGCGCCCACTGTGTAGTTTTCTCGGGAAGGGAAAAGGCACCAAAGGCATCAACGCACAAATGTTCTCTAGGTAAGTACTAGAAGGGACTGATTGTTTCTACCAGAGAATTCGAAGAGGTTTCAAGGTGATCACTAGAGGAGTTAAAGAGCCTCATGGTAACTACCAGTGGTATGAATATTAGTCATAGAAAAAATTGACATATGGAAAAGTGTCGAAGACTGTAAATTCCAAAGAAGTTAAAGAATCTCAACATAATGACCACTGATGATGAATAGATTCAGCATAATCGCCAGAGAAGATGAAGAGTTGTGATGATGATATTGCAGAGGACTTAGAGTGAGAAACACATGCAGAACATAAAAGAGAGTGTTATTTTTTTGTGGAGGCAGAGGTGTGCGTTGGAAAAAGGTGGGCTACATAATTTTGAAGTGGTGATCAAAGGCGTAGTAGAGAAAAAGTAGAGGCAACAAAGAGCATAAAAAGGTAGTAGTTGCATAGGATGAGACGAAAGCAGAACAAGCAACAATTGCACAAGATGAGAAAGAAGTTGAACAAGCAAGTGTTTCGAAGGACGAGAAAGAGTAGAGCATATAAATGCTACAGAGGAAAAATCGTAGCAGAACAGAAAATGCAAGGTATGCGCAGTGGAGGACACTGATGCAAGCATAGTAGAGCAGTGTAGTAGAATAGTGATGAGATTGGTAATCCATTGATAAACACTGAATCACTGTAATAAATTTTCGTAAGCAAAGATTTATATCTTAAGGTGGTAGGGAGGTGCGAGGGAGGACTATTGTCCTCAAAGTTTCAAGTGGGTTATTGAACACTGGGAGTTGTAGCTTCCATTTGGTTGCAGCCAAAAAAACCAGTGTGGCAGGGTGGTGCAAGGGAGAAAAATTGTTCTCTGTTATACAGGTTGGTGCCTGTGTGACTAGAAGTTGGTGCTTCCATCTAGTTGGTGTTGGAACACTCAGGGAGTTGGTTCTTCCTGCTAGTGGGTTCTAGAGAAACCAGAGAGTTGGTGCTCTCAGCAAGTTGCAGCTTCATGTAAATCAAAGGCAGTAGCCTCATAATGAGTTGAAGCTCATAAGAATGATAATGTATAGAAAATAAATATTACTTATCATATCAAGAATAAGAGGTTTTTCCCTTTATGGGTTTCCTCAATAAATATGTGTCTTTGAATATATCATGTGTGTGATTGATGTTGAATATTCTACTTCTTACTTCCCTACATTACTGTGATTGTCATTGAGTGTTCTATAAAGAGATTAAAAAGGGAATAATTGTTTGAGCAAAGTGACAAATAATTCAACCCCCATCTCAATTTTCCAACAACTAGTATTAGAGCATGGTTCCTTTTATCTAAGGGTATATCCTAGATCTTAAACATGACTAGCCATGAAGGAACTTCAACCAATAAAGCCTCCCTATTCAATGGAACAAACTTTTCCTTCTGGAAAGTTAGGATGAGAACCTATATAATGGCTTTAGGTGCAGATGTATGGGATGTGGTAGAGACTGGTTATGTAAAGCCAGTTATACTAGCTTCTAAGGATGACAAGCTAGAATTCAGCTTCAATGCTAAGGCCATGAATGTTATTCTGAGTGGGATCGCATAAGGATAATTTGTAAAAGTCATGCACTTAGAATCTGCCAAATAAATGTGGAACAAAATCATTAGCAGTTATGAAGGTAATGAGAAGGTAAAGGATTCCAAGCTTCAAACCTATATATTATAGTTTGAATAACTAAATATGAAAGAGGATTAAACTATTGGGAAGTACTTTCTTAGAGTTGATGAACTAGTGAATGTCATTAAGAGTCTTTGTGAGAAGTTTGAAGACATAGTTTTAGTCCAAAATATTTTAAGATCTTTGCCGGATAGGTTCAACCCAAAGGTCTCTTCTATAGAAGAAATTAATGATCTAAAAGATCTACCTTTTGATCAACTTCTAGGAATGTTGACTTCATATGAAATGAGGATAGGTAAAGATAAAACCCACCTCTAGAGAAGCATCATTTAAATAAGATAAGGATGAGGATTTTGAGCTTGATGAAATTGAAGCAAAATTTGTGAGAAGACTACAAAAAGGATTAGGCAAGTACCAAGGTAAATTTCCCTTCAAATGTTTTAACTATGGAAATATAGGTCACTTTGCATCTAAGTGTCCACACAAGAAGAAGGACTCTTATGCGTAAACAAAAAAAGAAAAGAAAAGTTTATGCGTAAACAAAGATGACTCTTCAGGAGGCACAGATAGTGACTCTTCTAGTGAAGATAAGATTAATGAATGTGTGCTTATGGACAAAGAGGATAATGATAATAAAAACACAGGAAGTGATGTTAATGATGAAGAAGTTGTGGTTGACTCGGAAGGAGAATTGATCAATGCCCTACAAGAAATTGTTAGACTCATATTTAATAAGAAAAAGATAAAACAATTGTTGATTTAGTTCAAGAAAGACAAAAAAACACATGATGAAGACCTTGCCCTGGTAAAAGTGGAACTAGAAGAAGCAAGGAAAATAGAGGACATTCTGAAACAACAATTATCAGAGAAGAAGGCAAGATGTGAAGCCTTGTAAGAAGAGGTAGTAAAAACCAAAAAAGAGATGGAGAAGTTTAAAGAATTGTATCTCCAAAATATTCCAAGAATTAAAGCCTCAACAGAACTAAATGACATTTTGAGCAAACAAAGATATCCTTTGTTGAAGACTGGTTTAGGTTATGTAAGTAGTTCAAGCAACAAACAGTCGGAAAGAAAAGAACCTGCAAATATAATCAAGTTCCAAGTAAGAAAACAATTAGACCATGTAAGTACTCAACCACCAAAAGCTAATAAGGACAAGATGATCCCTGATAAAAAACAAAGATATCAGAAGATGGAGCAACAAATGTCAAGAAGAAGGCCATCCTTTAGGTACCAAAATTTATTCCATGGTTACTGCTTCTACTGCACTAGGTTTTGTCATAAGATTGCAAATTGTCAAATTAAGTTTAAAGACATGCAACTGAGGAGATAAAGGAATAAACAATTTTTGCAGCATAGAACCAAACAGCCAATGAGTAGAAAAAATTTCACCAATCACTTTTACCTATTGAACAATAAGCTTGAATGCTATAACTATCATAACTTCGACCACAAAGCTACAAACTGTCGCTTAAGGAACTATAAGCCAGATTTGAATTCCTCTGTTGAAGATGTCAAGGTTTGGAAAAAGAAAGATAGTGAAAAATGTGGTCTAGTACTTTCATCTCAAAAACAAAAAGACCCCTGGTATATACACAATGTATGTTCCAAGCACATGACCGAAGACAAGGATAAGTTTTTGTCTATAAGTAAAAGTAAAATAGGAAATGTGACTTTTGGAAATGATGAACTAGGTAAGATCAAGGGTAAAGGGATGGTGAGTTTGAGTAATGGTAAAGGAAAATCCTAGGATGTTATGCTTGGGCTAAAACATAATTTTCTTAGTGTAAGTCAAATCTATGATAGAGGATGTGAAGTGGTGTTCACTTCCAAGGATTGTAAGATAAAATCTGTAAACTTAGGTCAAGTGGTGGCTAAAGGCATAAGGGCATAAAATAATGTATATGTGTTGAAAGAAGATAAATAAGAGTGTCATCTAAGAAAACATGATGAATGTTGGTTATGGCATAGAAGACTTGGACATCTAAACTTTGACCACTTAATCAAGCTCAAAAATCTTGAGGCAATAAAAGATCTTCCAATAATATCAAAGCCACAAGACTATGTGTGTAAACCCTGTCAAGTAGGAAAGCTAACCAGGACATAGTTTAAATCCAAGAGCTCTACTTCAACAGAGAAATCACTCCATTTAGTTCATATGGATTTATGTGGACCATCAAGATAGGAAGGCACAAGGAAGAAAAACTACTTTATGATGATCATTGATGATAACTCCAGACTTGCTTGGGTTTCTTTTCTCAAAGAAAAAGGTAAATCATTTAAGAAATTTAAAATATTTAAGGCTTTAACTGAGAATCAAATAGGAAAGAGATTAAAGGAAGTAAGATCAGACAGAGGAGGAGAATTTATTTCAAATGATTTCAAGTAATTATGTGATAAACACGGGATCAAGAGAGAATACACAATCCCAGGAACTCCAAAACAAAATGGATTACTTGAGAGGAAAAACAAAACAGTTCAGCAAATGGCCAGGTCAATGATGACTGAGAAGAACATTGACCAAACTTACTGGGTAGAAGAAATACACACAAGAATCCACATTCTTAACAAATCCCACCTTAGACCACATAGTGACAAGACACCTTACGAATTGTGGTATGGAAGACCTACTTCAATCAAACACTTCAAAGTCTTTGGGAGTAAGTGCTACATAAAGAATAATAATGAAAACCTTGGAAAGTATGATGATAGAGTTGATGAAGGCATCTTCTTAGGATATACTACCAATATTAAAGGATATAGATTCTTTAATAAAAAAATTGCATAAATTAGTTGATTGCATTGATTTAAAAGTTGATGAAGGAGTCCCAGTGAGAGAGGAGATCAATATTGATTTTTCTATAGAGAACACAACTAAAGATGAAGATGAACAGGTCCAGGAATTAGAAAAAGAAGACTTTGAGTCATCTAAAGATACAAATACTTAGGAAGACTCAAATCAACAGACAACATCAAATCCTTCCTCCATAATTACTCAAAAGAATCATCATGCAAGTCATATAACTTGTGAGAAAGACAAAGGTGTACAAACCAATAGAAGGATAATCAAAGACACCGAAAAATCACATATAGCCTTCATATCCATGGTGGAACCCAATAATTTTAATGAAGCCAGTAAAGGCGTAAATTGGTTAAAATCAATGAATGAGGAACTGGACTAGATTGAAAAGAATACACTTGGGAACTCATTCCTAGGCTAGGAGATAAAAATGTAATAGGATCAAAATGGGTCTACAAAAATAAGATGAATGAATGAGGAAATATTGTAAGAAATAAGGCTAGATTGGTTTGCAAAGGATATGCTCAAATAGAAGGACTAGATTTTGATGAAACATTTACGCCCATAGAAAATATTAGAAGCTATTAGAATGTTTCTTGCCTATGCTTGTCATAAACAGTTTAAAATATATCAAATGGATATCAAGTCAACTTTTATAAATGGAGATCTAAAAGAAGAAGTCCATATGGAACAACCAGAGGGTTTTCAACTGTTAGATAACCCTGACTTTGTCTGGATGATGAAGAAAGCCTTATATGGGTTGAAACAAGTTCCTCGTGCTTGGTATCACAGACTGGATACATATCTTCAATACAAAGGGTTCAAGAGAGGAACAGTTGACAACAATTTGTATATCAAAATAGAGGGTAATGATTTTCTCATTGTGTTGGTCTATGTAGATGACATCATCTTCAGTAGTAATAATGATTCATTGGTACAATGGTTTGCTTCTTCCATGTAGTCTGAATTTGAAATTTCTATGATAGGGGAACTGCCATTTTTTCTTGGTCTGCAAATTACTCAGAGGTCTTAAGGTATATTTCTTTCTCAAGAAAAATATCTAAAAGAAATGTTGAAAATATTTCAAATGAAAGATTCTAAACCTATGAGCACACCTATGGTCACTAGATGTAAGTTAAGAAAGAATGATGACTCACTTGATGTTGATCAGAGTTCATATAGGTCTATGATAGGTAGCCTATTGTACATCACAACATCTTGTCCAGACATAATGCATGATGTCGGAATGGTAGGAAGGTATCAGTCTGCACCTAAACAAAGTCATTTGTGCTGTCAAAAGAATATTTTGATACTTGAAAGGAACAATGAAATATGGCCTATGGTATCCTAGGAATCCAAATTTTCAACTATCAGTCTATTCAGATGTTGATTGGGCTAACTTCCTGGATGAAAGGAAAAGCATGAGTGGAGGTGCATTCTTCTTAGGAGACTCCCTTGTATCATGGTTGAGTAAGAAGCAAGGTTCCATTTCCTTATCAACTACAGAAGATGAATACATTGCAGTTGCCACTTGTTGTACCCAAGTATTGTGGATAATTCAGACACTTGCAGACTTTTCGGTAAAATATACTGCACCAATACCAATTCATTGTGATAATACAAATGCAATTAGTGTGTCAAAGAACCCTGTATTTCAATCCAAGACCAAGAATATACCCATCAAGTATCACTTATTGAGGGAACAGGTGACCAACACTATTGTTTCTTTGCATTATATTCCATCCAAATATCAGATCACTGATATCTTCACTAAACCGCTTGCAAAATCTCAGTTTGCATATCTACGCCAGAAGTTGGGCGTGATCCCATTATCAACCTAAGAGAGTCCATCATGTCAGGGGGAGTATGTGTTGGTTGAATATCTGATACCTCTGAAAAGTACTGAAACATCTCAGGGGGAGCATGTTTTTTCTTTAACATTGATGTCAAAGGGGGAGAAAAGGAGGTCCAAGCAGAATAGCACAGTATTTCAGGGTTTCCATCAATTCCAAAGGGGGAGATTACCAGCATGTTTACATGCAGAGTGTGCTTGTCATTAATGGCATGATTATAGGAAAAAATCATCCTCTATGCGAAAGCATCCTATGCACGACAAAATCCCATGCACGAAGAAATCCTCTGCACGACAACATCCTATGCGGGACAAAATCCATTGTGCGAAAAAATCATCTATGCGACAACATCATGTGCATGACAACATCCTACTGCACAATGAAATCCACTGCATGATGACATCCTATGCACGACAACATTCCAGTGCCCAAAAAAAATGTTGCCTACAAGCTTAGGAGGACTAAAACATGACACAGAGATGGATTTTCCAAAATATGTAAGTATCGCAGAAGGAATCAAATATCAAGAGAAATAACGCAAGTGTGCGCGAGGGCCAAGTGTGAGGAAGGATCAAAGGTCAAGGCCTTTGACACTTAGAAATTCTTCTAAGTTGGGAGGAAGCGTAAGCTCAAGAGGAGGAACGACAGTGACCATTGGATTGAGCACTGTGAATGATCCAGGCCATTAAATTAAAGTCCAGACAGGAGGAGCGCACGGAGGAGGATATCAGTTAGGAGTTGTCGAATCTAGAGGACTTGTGGCAAGAGATCATCATTTCACTGACTCATGATATGGAGTAGGTTACGGAAAATCAGAAATCGGGAGAAGGGAGGTGAGTAGTCCTCCAACCTTGTGAAACGTGAAGTCTTGATAAGATTTGGACCATTGGATCACAGGGGGTTGTGGGTTGTCGGTCTGACACAGAGCATTGAATCGGGAATCAAAAGTTGGAAGAGTCGGGGTTGGCTCACATTCAAACACCCAACATGATAAATCGCGATTTTATCATAGTCGTCAATCTAAGGGAGAGCATGAACCATTAATCTGGCAAGTAGCGAGTCGAGGTGACTCATGGAATATTACCTAATACGCAAAATCGTGAAGCACCCTTTTGACTAGCAAGTGGTCACAGCCAAGGTCACATCAACAAAAAAATAAGGAAAGGAGCTAGCATGTCGTTAGGCTCCACATCAGTGATCACTAAGATCATGAAGCACCTTTGGTCAGGCCTATGGTCACAACCCGTGATCACATGAAAGGAAGGGGCTTAGCCAGAAAAGCTAGTGCCCACTATGTATTTTTATCAGGAAGGGAAAAGGCGCCAAAAGCATCAACGTGCAGATGTTCTCGAGGTAACTGCCAGAACGGACTGATTGTTTCTACCAGAGATTTCGAAGAGGCTTCAGGGTGATCACCAGAGGAGTTGAAGAGCCTCGAGGTATCTGCGAGTGGTATGAAAATTAATCATAGAAATAATTTACAGATGGAAAAGTGTCGAAGACTGTAACTGCCAGAGAAGCTAAATAATCTCAGCGTAACAACCACTGATGAGGAACGGATTCAGCATAATTGCTAGAGAAGGCGTAGAGTTTCCATGGTGATATTGTAGAGGACTTGGCATGAGAAACACATGCATAACAGAAAAGAGAGTGTTATTTTTCCTTGGAGGAAGAGGTGTGCATGGAAAAAGGTGGGGTACAAAATTTTGTAGTGATCAGAGGCGCAGCAGAGAAAACACAGAGCATAAAGGGGTAGGAGTTGTGCAGAATGAGACGGAAGCGGAACAAGCAGCAGTTGTGCAGGATGAGAAAGAAGCTGAACAAGCAAGTGTTGCGAAGGACAAGAAAGAGAAGAGCATATAAATGTTGCAGAGGAAAAATCACAGCAGAATAGAAAAATCAAGATATACGCAATGGAGTACATTGATTCAAGCAAAGTAGAGTAGTGTAGAAAAATAGTGATGAGATTGGTAAGCCATTGATAAACACTGAATCATTGTAATAAATTTTCGTAAGCAAAGATTTATATCCCAGGGTGGTAGGGAGGTGTGAGGGAGGACTGTTGTCCTCGGAGTTTCAAATGGGTGCTTGAACACAGGCAGTTGTAGCTTCTATCTGGTTGCAGCCAGAAAAACCAGGGTGGCAGGGTGGTGTAAGGGAGAAAAATTGTTCTCTGTTATACAGGTTGGTGCCTATGTGACTAGAAGTTGGTGCTTCCATCCAATTGGTGTTGGAACACTCAGGGAGTTGGTTCTTCCTTCTAGTGGGTGCTAGAGAAACTAGAGAGTTTGTGCTCTCAACAAGTTGCATCTTGTAAATCAGCGTTAGTAGCCTCACAATGAGTTGAAGCTCATAAGAATGATAATGTACAAAAAATAACAATTACTTATCATATCAAGAAGAAGAGGTTTTTCCCTTTATGGGTTTCCTTAGGAAATATTTGTCTCTGTATATATCATGTGTGTGATTGATGTTGAATATTCTATTGATTACTTCCCTACATTACTGTGATCGTCATTGAGTGTTTTGTAAAGAGTTTAAAATGGGCATAATCATTTAAGCAAAGTGAAAACTAATTCACCCCCCACTCTTAGTTGTTCAACATAAACCTCGTTATCCTTTCCTCATTTGTGGTGAGGATAATTATACTAAAGATTGTCCATGACCTGTTGAGTTTACTAATTTCCTACAGGGGACTGAGAAACCTCCTACACCCATCATCTTGTCACAACATTTTCTTTATCAGCAGTAGGCGCAATTGGTAATTCATGACCAACCTTCTCCCTCTACCACATCTTACGTACTTATGTGTATTGGTGACTCTAAGAAGAACGAAGTTGTAGTCGCAACTCAAGCCAAATAGTATTCTCCTTCGAAAGAGAAAGTTGATGATTTACCCCGTTGGTTCAACCTCCTCCACCAACTTCATCTCCAAACAGTGCTATTCATCTCGAATGATTGGGCCTAGATATAGTTCTTCATCCTCCTCCAAAGGGCGTTTTTCGAAAGTATTCATTTAATCCTCATTCACATGCTACCCAAAACTACAGTATTGTAAAAGACCTTGCGCAAGCACCCTCTGCAATGTCGACTCTCGAAGTCCTTCAAAGTTTTCCTACTCAATGGAAGGTGTTGTTAAAGGCTATTGGTGGAATTGATCCTACCGATACTAATTTAATAATATTTGACTTGGAAGATCATAATCCAAGGCTTCCTCCTCAATTAGTGTTTTAGATCCAGGTTGTTGTGGAAAATAAGAATATTTGTCGAACTGTTATTGATGAAGGAGCCTCAAGTTTTGTTATGTTCGTTACTCGATGGAACGTTATTGGCTCTCCTACCCTTACCGAGTCGCACAATACTCTTAAAGATTTTAATCCTACATGGTTTAAACCTTACAGTGTTCTTCCTTCATTGTCTATTAGAAGGTAAAGCGGTTAATGTCGAGGTTGAGGTCTTTGATGCACCTCCTGATTACAACCTTCTATTTGGCCCTAGATGGATTAACTCCATGCACGTAGTTGTTTCTAATATTTTTTGAGTGTTACGTTTCCCACACCAAGGAAAAATCATTACTATTGATCAACTGGCCTTCTTTAATTCAGATTCACGTACTAGCAACGTACCTTTTATCTCAAAAAAACCTCATGGTTATGAGAATGTCGTTGTGGGTCTTTTAAAAGATTCAACCTTGATGGGTACTTTTCCTATCCCACCACCCGATATTTCTTCTCCTTTTGTCGCCTCTATTAGCATGATATCAACCTATGTTCGTGAAACCCCTGAGTCTTATGACCCATGGATAGTACCTAGCTCTAGTGATTATCTTCATTATGGTGACAGAATTCTTTTAAGTCTCATGGAATTAGCTTATCAAGCTATTCAATCGATGACTCCTTCTCCTCATTCTCTCAGTGATACATCTCCTTATCCATTCCACGTTATTTTTCCTACTAATGATATGATCATGATGGTCATGTCCATGGAAGATACTCCATGGGTCGATGGGCATCATCATTCTATTCTCTTCCTAGAATGTGAGACCATAGAGAGTTACCAACGGATTTTGACTTCGTCTATCGTTGTTGTTATTTATTATGTTCCTGAGTTAACACACAATGTTTTATATGAAAGGAACTTGAGTAATATTTCACCTACCATTCCTCTTGACATATCGATTAAACCCGGAGTCATGGAAAATGTTCATATCAGTGCCTGATGTTCTACTAATGAGGTTTGCACTTATAAATCTCTTTTCCAAGAATTTTGTGACATTTTTTCCTGGAGTTATGAAGAAATGCATGGTATTGATCATGATATTGTTGTGCATGATATTAAGACTTACCCAAACGCTAAACCCATTCGATAGAGACTACACCCAGTACATCCATGTAAAGTCGTTGTTATTAATCTTGAAGTTAAGAAACTTCTTAAAGATGGATTTGTCTATCATGTGGCTTTGACTGATTCGTTGTCCAATCTTGTTCTGGTTAAAAAGAAACAAGGCATGATACGCATTTTTGTAGATTATAGGGATATAAACAAAGCTTGTCCCAAAGACAATTATCCAACCCCTTTCAATGACCATATTGTTGATGACTGTGCCGAGAGTGAAATATTCTCATTGATGAACAGTTTCTCCGGCTATAATCAAATCAATATTTTACCTGCAGATCAACATAAGACTGCTTTTATTTTCCCTTGGGGAACTTTCGCATACCAGAAAATACATGTTGGTCTTAAAAACGTTGGAGTGACTTTTCAACGCATTATGTATTACGCTTTTCATGACATTAATCACATCGTACAACCATATCTAAATGATCTACCGGTGCATTCCTTGTGTCGTCAAGATCACCCAACACATTTACGGGCCATTTTCCTATGCTATCATTATTATTTCATACATTTGAATCCACACAAATGTGTTTTTTGTGTGGAATCCAAACGAATTCTTGGTTTTATCGTGTCTATACATGGGATTCGAGTAGACCCCATAAAGGTTGAGGCTATTCTTATTTTACCTCCTCCTCCTTCCACTCTACGCCAACTCCAAACTTTTCAAAGGAAGGCAAACATTTTACGTCGATTCATTCCAAACTACGTTGAATTAACGAAAGGATTTACTCGGCCTCTCAAGAAATGTTACAAGTTTGTATGGGACAACACTGCAAACAAAGCTTTTGAAGCTTTGAAACTCTCCTTAACTCATACACCATTGTTGTTTCCACCTGATTATAGTCCAGATTACTTATTGTACTTAACTGCTTTAGACTCTACCATTGCTATGGTTTTATTCCAAGAGGATGATTCACATGATGAACATTTTATATACTATTTGAGTCAGAGTCTCACGACTACTGAAACCAAATATGTACATGTGGAGAAACTAGGATTGGAAGTTGTTCAAGTTGTTCAACATTTTTGTCACTACATCCTATTACCTAGAACCATGGTCATTTTCAATTGTAACCCCATGCAACATATCCTTACTCGACAATTGTTGGGGGGGGAAGTACTCTAAATGGATAGTTATTCTCGAGGAGTTTGATTTGGAGTTTGAACGTGCCAAGTCAAAGAAATATTTAGTTTTTGTCAAATTGATATGTGACCTTCCCTCTATTGAGACAAAGACTGTGACAGAGGATTCCTTACCTAACGAATCCCTCTTTATGATCAGTTCTGATGACATAAGGTATGAAGATATTATCATCTATTTCCAGACCCAAACTTTACGGCCTGATATTTCTAGTACAGATCGTCATCGTATTTGGTATCAAGCCTGTCAATACATAATCCTTGGTGATACCCTTTACCGTTGTGGTATTGATTCCATATTTCGACGATGTATCACCTATGATAAAGCTGAGAAATGTTTGAATGACTGTCACTCTAGAGCATGTGGCAGTCATATGTCTGGGTATGCCATTGCACAAAAGATCTTACGAGCTAGTTATTTCTAACCTTCATTGTTCAAGGATTGCATTACTGTCGTTCATAAATTCCACGCTTTTCAAACCTATAACAATAAGATATGATCTCACCCTGCTCCTCTCCACCCTGTAGTTTCCGTTGGTCCATTTGCTAAATGGGTTTTTGATTTCATGACATGTAACCCTTACTTGGTCGGGGTTCATGGATACATTATTGTAGCTATGGATTATTTCACTAAATGAGTCGAGGCGATGCCTACATTTGCTAATACCAAGAAAACTGCAGCGGTATTCATATTCAATCATATCATTACTATATTTAGTGACCCTCAAGCCATCGTTACTGATCACGGTAGTCATTTTCGCAATTTCATGATGTCTGAAGTTACCAAGAAGTTGGGTCTTCGACATGAAAACTCAAACCCTTATTATCCACAGGCCAATGGCCAGGTTGAAGCAATCGACAAAGTTCTTACTAACATGCTTCGATGGATGGTAGTAATTCATAAGTCAAATTTCCACACAATTTTATTCTCATCATTGTGGGCCTATTAGACATCCGTTAAATATTCCACAGGATTCACACCTTTCTAGTTAGTATATGGTATCGAAGCAAATTTTTCGATTGAATGTGAAATCTCATCTTTGAAACTAGTTGTCGAACTTCTCCCTAACACCTTAGCTAAAGAGGAACATCTTTTGTATTTGATGCAATTAGACGAAACATGTCGTGATGTTTCCTTGGTCATTGAAACCCATAAAAAGTGCGTCAAAGCTCAATATGACAAGCATGTCAAACCACATAATTTTTCTGAAGGTGATCTAGTTCTTATTTACAAGAAAGATCATGATTTGTTGGGGGCTGGTAAATTCTAGCCCATGTGGTGGGGTCCTTATATTGTGAAATGAGTGTTGAATAAAGGGGCTTATGAGCTGGTAGATTATGATAGAATTCCTTTGAGTGAACCTAAAAATGGGTTTTACTTGAATAAGTACTATTCTTAAATCATTTTTGCATGAGTGTTGTGTATTGTTTTTAGTGTATCATACTCTTGTGTGTTTTTTTCATTTTTGGTTTCACCCTTCAGCTTCTTACCTTGCGTTGTGCTTGGTTTCTAGATGTCAGTGTCTTCACTACCCTACATTGACTTCGCTGATGGAGCTAGTCACATTACTCAAAACTTAGCATTGGTTGCTTGGGAAATCTATGCACCTATGAATGAATTAATCAGTCTGCAAGGTGTTTTCCTTGGTCATGCAACTAACAATATCGTGGAATATAATTCAGTTATCGAGTTGTTAAGACACGGTTTCACTTGAAATTCGTCATCTTATTGTACAACTTGATTCATAGTTAGTAGTACTACAGTTGAGTAACGTTTACTCTATCCAAAGTCCTACTGTGTTAAGGATATATTTACGAATTCGTCTCTTGGAACGTCATTTTGATTACATTGAATATCAACACATTCTTAGATGTCTAAATACATTGACAGATGCATTGGCTAATTATGTGTTAGATAGAAATTTGATACATTTATAAAATCCAATCACACTTTGTACATAAAACAAGTAAGTCAGTAGGAGCCTTATATTTATAACAATAAGAGTTTACAAAAAGTGTTTTTGTCTAAAGACCAAAATATAAAAAATGTGAAGCTCACAGCTTCATATAAAAAAAGCATCAAGGATGCTACTCGCTATAACAAGCGACTTCCCATGCTACTCTATGTAGCAGTCGACTGATATATTCGGATATGCCCACTTTGTGGCATTGGTAATGCCTAAGGAGCTCATCCATAGTAGGATCATGGACATGCATGGTCAGTCCCACCAAGTTTTGTTCTATGGCCTCGAGGTCCGCAACAACCACACCTGCAATAGAACCTCTCTCTTCGCACCTCTAGATGGGAGATGATCTCGACAGACGATAAGGCCCCACATATGCATTGATGAGAGCACTTGATTAGTCATCGAATAAATAACACACAAACCATGTTATATCATTAAAATAACAAAAACATTATATAAAAAAAGATTCATTCTTACCTATGTCCCCCCACTGGGACCCATCAAGGAGATCCATATATGGATCTCCACGTAAATATACTCCAACATACGCATAATATTCAACTATGATAAGATGAGTCCTCAGCGATTGGAAGAAAATATCGTCATATTTGATGATGAGAACACTTCCATGTCGATCCATGAGATCTACCCACCTCTTCATCCTTAGATCATGTGGAGCAGGTATACCCCAATCCACCTGCAGGCATAGGACAAGGACCCTCTCAAGGAAGAAGGATACCAAAATAGACCCATATCCAAAAAAAATTAACCCACCATTTCAAAACTTGGTAAGTTTTATCTTCATGCTTTTTAGGACCCCTTCGCACCAGTTGAAGACCTTGGGCTCCATGCATTCTATGGCATACTGAAAATCACTCTACATAGCCATATGAGGAGTTGCACTCCCTGTCATGCGAGTAATAGTGTAAAGGATAGTCCGCAAAATAAAATATCAGACATCCCTTATAGCTACCTCCCCGCTATGTTTCTCAGTACCTGGCACACAATGATGGCGAACGTAGTAGTCCATAGTCTCACCTCCACCACTGTTGTCTGTAAGTGTCACCCATGAACCACGATAATATAGTCATATCAGGAAATAGATATCCTCGATATCTATTGTGAGTGTGTGGACACCCACGCGAAATTCTTGCTCATTCAAATCCCACATGTGAACCAAGTACTCCAGTAGTTTCAACTAGGCTCTCATGCCCTGAATCCTGAAGAATTTCAGTAACCCACACTGCCTAAGAGCCATAACTGTTCTCGAGTCATTCCCGATGAAGTAATCTTCTTCTTCATCCTCTCGTTCACACCACTCCATCATATTGACCAAGGAAATCCTGCCAAGAAACCATAAGATGAGATTAGAAACATAAAATTCTTTCCTAGGAGTTTTTTCTAGTTACGTTCATCTTTTTTTAATTTTTGGATGTGAATGTTGCAAGGTTGCGCATTCGCACAGTGTGAAATCATCGCACCCTACCTAGAAATATTCTTCTTCATGCTCTCACTTGCACCACTCCAGCATCTTGACCAAGGAAATTCTGCCAAGGAACCATAAGATCAGATTAGAAACATAAATTTCTTTCCTGGGGGTTTTTTCTAGTTAAGTTCATTTGTTTTAAATTTTTGGCTACGGACATCACAGGGTTGGGCATTTGCGCAGTACAACGTTTTCGCACCCTATCTATAGGGTCACTTGCGATGATCCAATATCGTCATGGTTCATGATATAGGGAACCTATGATGACCTCAACGCACGAGTAACCCCTAAAAAATTGACCCAAAAACACAAATTTAACCAATAAAAATAAATTTCCAAAACATGAAAAGATGAAGGATAAGGAGATTACCTGTTTGACAGAGACAATTTGTGAAATTATCCACCACATGCTCCACAATCGACAGTTGAAAATCAGGGTGAAAAAGGGCTTGGGAGCACTATTTGGGTCAACTTACAAATGAAATGGTAAAATGGTGTTTTTAACCTATTTTATTGACTTTTATCACTTTTCATTTGCAAATTATATTATCTTTATGCTTTATCCATGCCCTAAAGTCTTAACCACTTGGAAAGTGTTGACTTTTGCAGATTAAAAAGTCTAATAGATGAGACGTTGGAACAAGGGTCCACCCATTTTTGGTTCGTTTTTGTATATTTTTTGCATGCACAGATCCTTTTAGGGTTTTTCAGGAAAAATTATGAGGGAATCTTAATTATTTCTCACGCTCTTGAAACCATGAGAATGTAATTAAGTAGTCTTTTGTAATTTTTTCGAACTCGTATTGGCAACACGAAAAAATGAAACCTATGGAGTATCCTTTAAGCTATTTTCACACTCCTTAAAAATGAAAAGATTGTCGAGCATCCTTGTTCTTTTCACGCTTGTAAAAGTATTTGATGAAAACATATGATGAGTAGTAGGTTATCACTTTTTCGGTCTCGTCGGATTAATTTACGAAAAAGGACTTGATGTAGTTCTCTTTAAGTGTTTTTCAGACTTTCTAAAATTGAAAAACCCCTGAGTTTTCTTTCTTTGGACTCATTAAACAAACATTGAAAGACCCATATGGGATCTAACCACTCCTTCTTAGGGTTCGTTAAACATACTCTGAGGGACTCATCTGAAGGATAATCTTACATATACAAGCATATGTTATCCTCCTCAATATTGTGTAAAAATAAAGAGGTACTCACCAGAAATGGTGGGGGAAAATTGGGAAAGAAATGTGTCTATGTATTTGTGTTAGTCGCAATAATAGTCATGCTTGAACATGACACCCCCCTTCATCATTGTATCCCAGTTGGGAAATCCATTTGTCTCTCGTTTGACCATCTACAAGTTCATATGTTGGGTCTTCCTCAAGTTGATGTTTCCAAGACCATTGTCATGTTGTTCATATGTTCAAGAGAAGTCCAACCTAAACAAGTCTTTTATCCAGTCAGCCATCTGCAGTTATAAATTTTCTACCATGTCGACCTTTCTTGATTCAATTCTGAATTGTTTCATACTATGACCTACTTCAAATATGTTACATATTTTGTGTCATTGATGGGGGATACATCAAGTCCCTCCTATGACGAGTCTTTTCCTGTCGACTTCAACACATTATCCGTAAACAAGACTTAGAAATCATTTAGTACCTTAGAACCTACATGCCACAATGGTAGGTTTCTTCACTTTCAACATTGGGTTCACATCATTGACCCCTGATTGGAAGATTCCATTGAGTGTTCGACTTCAACTCAATTATTCACATTCATTGGATTGTACTGGGGTACCTTGGGATTCATTGACATCAATGGTAATTTCCCTCACACTTGTTAACGGTTTTCATTAATAACTGGTAATCAAGTGGTTTCTACCATGTTCGACTTCAACACCTATAATCACATGGCTAGATACGTACTTAGAGAGAATGGAAATGAAGACTTTATATCTTATCATTTCGATCCAAGTTGTGACAGAGTATTCATGAATTAGTACTGACACATAGATCCACTGTGTATGTCTCATGGCTATGTCCGAATTTGAATTCTTTTAGAGCATAGATCCACAGTGTATTTCTGGTGGCTATGCCGAATTATGATGATATGGATCCATAGTGTATGCTTAGTGGCCATGAATCACTTGAAACTTATGATTAGATTCACTTGTAGTCTGAGCATGGTAATGCCTACCTCATAAATGGTATGATATTATGCAGATGGTTGTTTGTTTGCAGGTTCCTGATCGTCGTGCTCCTTGTTTTAGACACACACATTCTACAAAGTATTTCACCTGTCACGAGTTCCAACTTCATAATTTGAGGGGAATTTTGTTACACATTATTTTTGTTACCTCGGTGATCACCTGAAAATATGTGTTCATGTTCCCTGAAAATATTAAAAGATACTTTCTCCATGGGAAAATTGATTTGCTTTCCTCTTTTAAAAACCATGTCAAGGAAGGTCGTCGCACCCTTTATATGCATGGGGTGCGATGATGCCTGATCGTCGCACTTTTCCCTGAACCTAGACTGTGAATTCTTTGTGTATTGCTTGTGCATAGGGTGAGACGATGCTTAAAGCATGAGAAAATTCAAATTTCACGAATGTTCTAGAAGGGAATCTTCTAGAAGATGAAGTGACCTTTGATCGGTTTGGACCTTACTCACCTCTCTGATTTGGTGGGATCATCCTAATCTCCCCATCCATCTCTCTTTCAAACTATATAAAGAAGGATCTCTCATGGAAAAGGCTAAGGTTGAATAGGCTAAGCTTTGTTTGGAGAGTTCCACTTCAGATTATGCTTGAGAGCTTTGCTTTAGTTCTTCAAGTCAGATTGTGGATATTCTTCATTCAAAGCATTTGGAGAAAAGATGTGTGTGTTGAAGAAAAGACCCATTGAAAGGGGACCTTGCAACATCAAGGCATGGTTTGAATTCTCCACTTTCTATTCATTTAATACAATAATACATTTCTTCCCTATATAAACATCTTGTCTTCTATTGTGTAATTCCTTTATAATATACATAGACTTCATTAGAATATATATATCTTTTTTTTCCCTCTTTGTTGGTTTGTGATTCTTAGAGAGGATTACTATTTTGCAAACCCAAGGAAGGAGCTACAAGTACAACACTAGTGATGATCAAGTGTCACTTAAAAGATATGTCACTTGTACCTCACTAAACTAGTTCATATGATAATGAAGTTTAAGGCGAAGTGTTTATTCTGTTTTGTTTTGTTCTAGTTTTTTGTGGAACTTAGGGAGATCTGTTTGTGTATGGACTTATCGATTAATTCGATAATATACACCGACCAACCTATCTTTGTGCTCAATAATTTTTCCAAGCCTCTTTGCTTCTATGAGGTAAGTTGTATCAATTTGTGATTTATTATTTAATTCTTCTTTTATTATTGCTAGGGTATCCAAAAATTATATTTCTCTTGTTGTTCTTTTATACCAAAAATTACGAGGTTCAAGGCTCTTTTATTACGCTCATGGTCCAGTTGGATTAGCTTAACCATTTCTTCTTTGATGGGTTTGGAAACTAATTTGTTTTCGAGATTACCGAGGATCAAATTGTTAGTTAGTTTTTCTTATATATTCAAAGTATTTTTTATTGGAGGATATATATATATATATATATATATATATATATATATATATATATATACAAAGTTTAAAATGTTAAAATGAATCTTATATTATTTGTATATAAAATTGATATAGTTTATGGACCTTTAAATTTAAAATATTAAATTGAATCTTATATTATTTTTACATAAAACTAATATAGTTTATAAAAAAAATTTAATAAAATAAATTTATTAATATAAATATAAATTTATAAACTTACATATAAGAAGAAATACAAATCTACATAAGAACATTTTTTTTTAAATATATTCATGTTTTACATGTAGACTATTTAAATATATCCGTGGTTTTTTTTTCAATAAAAAAAAAATTATAATAGTAAAATATGACAATTTATGTTACAATAAATAAGTCCAAAAAGAACCATTTTGCCATGTCCTTTAGCATCACAGACTTTATAAATTGTTCATACAGACTACATCAAAAACTGTAGCTTTTAGTAATGATCTTTGTAGTATATATCCGCCAAAAGTATAGTTCCAGTAAACAGAAAACCAAAAAGATCAGCCTCTTTTCCTTAGCCTTTTCATACTATTAGATGATTTCCATTCTTTCAAAAATATTTGAATCTCCTTCAACACCACCTGCAAAGTAGATACCATCCTCATCGAGAAGTAATGTTATTTTTGACAGTTGATCCGCTTCCTGATTGAAATCTCTATAGATATGTTTGGCTCTTAGTTGAATGAAATTCTCGCTCATCACTTTGATTATTTCCATCCAAGCAATAAGATAGGCCACCTGTAAATCATTTTTGTTAGAAAACCACTCAATAATAATTTTGAGTCACCAACAAGATGTAACTTTGTTATCTTTTTGTAAGAAGCAAAATAAAGTAAACACCACAAAGCGAGAAGTTTGCCTCTGGTATTAATACCATTGCCACAGTTCATTTTAATCCTGACAATGCCTAGGATTGGACATTTTATCATTGCTCCCACACCACACTTTGTACCCCTCTCTTGTGAAGCACCATCAAACAGGCAGATTCCCATCTAGTAAAGGCGCTCGCTCTATCCTACTAACCTTTGTATATTTAGTGAATGTAACTTCAACCAAATCCTATAGTATCATGTTGCACACATTAACTCTATTTATTGGATGATCTTAAAATATAGCTAAATTTTCGTGTTTCCACACCTCCCAGCAGATGTACCCAGGTAACTCTCTACAATTCTCCTTTTTCTTAAACTAGTTTTCACAACAGTCATCAACATGCTCACCTTCCCAAATGTTATCAATTTTCAATTCCAATAATAAGGTAGCCCAAATGTTTTTAATGAATATTCAATCCACAAAAAGGTGTTTCAAGTTCTCCTCCCATGTCTCGCATAAAACACATGTACTTGGCCCTTAAATTCTCCTAGGTAAGAATTTTGTGCTCAAATAATAGCCACATAAAAAGTTTGATTTTTAAAGGTAAATGCCAGTTCCAAAGTTCACTATATCAGAATATTGGTTCTACTATCACTGCCTCCTCCAGTTGGTCTTCATAAGATTTTTTAGTTGTTACTTGTCCCCCTTTAGTATCCCAAGACCACAATAGTGAATATTTTTCTTTGTTTAACTCAAATCCTGAGCCCACTAAACCTTTGACATAGTTATTCCATTCTTATACAAGTTTTCCTTCCAAGCCTATGCCCCCAGCATTTTTCCACCTTGGTAGCCTTGTGTTAGCCACCCCCTGAATCCCTGCTTGTGCTAGGAATTCTATACCTTGAGCCTTTAAGGCTAGTATAAGATTCCTTGATCACTTAAAATAAGTCTGTTACCCAACCATAGGATCAGCCCCAACTCTGATGTCTCTACCATTACCAGGCTTCCAAAGTAGCCAATCTGTTATTATGGATAAGGATAAGGTAAGTGCCCTCCAAATGTTTGAAATGTCGGCCCAACTTTTCCTTCCTTCCCTAAACCAAGCCACCGCAAATTTCTTCCTAAGATACTTTTTAGGTATCACCTCATGCCAAAGACCATGAACCATAAGACATCTCCATAAACTTTTTTATGCTAGTTCTTTGCCAAATGTAAAGATATTTTTGATCCCCCACTCCCTTAACTTCTTAGGTTTAGCAATTTTATTCCAACTTGCCAGGTGAATCTCTTCTTTTGTCTTTTTCCCAGTCCACGAGAAACTAAACATTCTTTTTTCTGATAGTATTTAAAATACTTTTTAGTATTTTTGCTAATGACAACTAGTAAACAGGGATACTCTCAAATAAAACTTTGACAAGAGTAACTCTTCCCCCTAGACTTAACCATCTATGACTCCAACTTGCAATTCTTTTTTCAATTTTTTTCACTAGCCACAACCAATCAAATTTCAAATAGCAGTTAGGTTTCAGAAAACACCCCAGATACTTAAAACCTATATCTATTAAACTTACTTCAAAGGGAAAAATCAATTTCAGCAGAGCTAATTCATCCTCTGTCAAGCCAGCTTCTAGAAATAAGGATTTATGAGGACTAAAATCCATACATGTTGCTTTGCAAAATAGACCCACAATCGTCTTAAAGACTTCTCACTCATCAATATTCCCATTTCCAAACAATATAACATCATCAACAAACATTAATTGTGTGATAAAGATATCTCTTTCCACTGGTATACCTTCCAATTTCTTTTCTCTTACCTTCTCCTTTATACCTCTACTTAACCCTTCAACAACAATTAGAAACAACAAAGGGGACAGGGGGCACCCTTGTCTTAATCCCCTTGAAATTTTAAAGAAAGTAGTAGGCTGACCATTTATCAACACAACAAAATCTATTGAGTTTACACACCCCATGATCCAATCAGTTACTTCACTACTGAAACCTACATGTAAAAGAACCAGTCTTAAAAAACCACGGTCTACTCTGTCATATGCCTTTACCAAATCAAGCTTTAACACCAAAACTTTTTAATTCTTAACCTTAATACTATGCAAAGCTTCCTGCACAGTTCCAATTGCATCAGTAATTATATTTCCCTTGAGAAAATCAAATTGTTCATTTGAGACCCCAAAACACAGTATGGAATTTATTATTTTGGCAATTATTTTGGTGATAATCTTATAAAACAAATTGCATAAAGCTAGAGGTCTAAATTCACTGAAAGAACCAGGATTCTCACTCTTTGGAATAAGAGACAGAAAGGTAGCATTCAGTGCTCTAGACACCCTTCCATTCTTTCTAGACTCTCCCACCAGCTCTACAATCTCATCCCCACTAAATCAAAAAAAGCCAAGAAACATTCCAGTGTCCAACCATCCATGCCAGGACTTTTTGATGCTTTAAAACCTTTAAGAATTGTCAGAATTTCATTTGTTGTGACTGGTTCAAACAATCCAATGTTGCCTTGCTCTGAAAACATCATTGGATAATTCTTTAATACTTCTAATTGATAAGTAATGGCCATATTAGGTTGTGCCTTGTACAGGTTCTTGAAAAAATCAACTGCTTCTAAATGTAGCTCATGTTCACTAGATATCTCAATACCCTCTTCCTTAGTAATCCCCCAAATGGTGTTAGTTTGTTTCCTGGAATTTGCATAAGCGTGAAAAAACTTAGTATTCAAATCACTCGAGGCCAACCAATTAATTCTGTTTTTTTTCGTCCATGTTTCCTCTTCCTGTCTCAACAAGAACATCTTCCTTTGTTCTTTTTCTACTAAAAGTGCTTTGACCTCCTCCTTCTCAAACCCACCAGGATGATTGGAATATAAAGATTCCAACTCACTTTCAAGATTAGTCAATTCCACTTTTGCCTCCCTCTTCGTTTTTTTCTCCCATTTAAAAACCATTACCTTAAGTAACTTTAGTTTCTTGGCCAAAGAATCCATTGGAATTAGAATCTCCCCTCCCAACACTCCATTCCACTTGGAATGAACTAAAGAGTCAAACTCTGGATCTTTCAACCATATGGAATTGAACTTGAAAGGATATAACTGATTTTTTTATGGTCCAATTCTAGAAGGAAAACCATCAGCATATGATCAAAGATTTTAATGTTACAAACCTTATATCTATACCTCATCCCTGATTGCATAAGGTCCTCCGAGATTAAAAATCAATCCAGCCACTTAGCTATGTACTCAGGTCCTCATCAACCATTTCTCCGAGTAGCAATCACTTTAGTAAGCTCGACATCCACCAACCCTTCTTCTTGTATCAACTGATTAAAATATGATTGTTGAGAGTCTGCTCTGGCATGTACTACTCCCCACACTTCCCTACAGGAGGTAGTGAAATTAAGATCCCCCCTCCCAAAATCAAGTTATGCTCCTTAAGAATACCATCTCTTTTGACAGCCTCCCAGTTGTCCACATACGGTCCATAACAATTGATCAACTTCAAAACCCTGTCCAATTCTTTTAGTTTGTCTTCCAGCAAGATCCCTGCAGGAGTCAAGAAAGAAGCAAAATCATCTTTCCTTGGATTCCAAGCTGATAACAACCCCTCAGATAGTCTTGAGGAGTCCACCCCATAGTAATGCGAGTTAGGAAGTAATTTTACAAAAGAGTTCTCTCGCTTTTGATTCACAGACCATTATTTCTTGAATCAGTAGTACATTTGGTTTAACGAGTTCTAAAAATCATTTTAGGGCCAAGAATTAGGAGCTTCCCCCCACCCCTCTGATATTTAGTGAGACCACAATCATTTCTTAACTCTTGCAAGGGATTTTTGTACTCTAAGCGCCCATGGACCAGCAACCAAAGAAGAATTAATACCATCACCACTCACCTTCTCACAGCCAAACTTTCTCGCACTTCGAGTCTGTAATGGGGAAAAGTCCTTCTCTAATACCCCCTAGACTGGACCTTTCACCTTTAAGGACTCCCCCCTTCGAAATAACAAAACTCTCAGTCCTAGAAATCACATCTACAATCTTCTTTTTGGATGGCAGAGAATTTTTATCCCCCGCCCCCTCAAAGATCGACATAGGAGACTTTGAGAGGATTTTGCAGTAAGAGGCAATTAGGTTAATAATCAAAACATCGATCTCCGACAGATTGTTCTCTGCCACTCCCCCAATGATACACAGACCCCCCTTAAACTCTTCTACACTAGTTCTCTCATGTAATGTACCCTTGTCTCTAACCATCAAGTCTCCTGAGAAGGGATCTCTAGTTAAATCAAGGCTCGCCGATCCTCCAGAGGATCCTTCCAATACCCCCCAGCCTCAAAAGAAGCTCCCCTACTAGTACATCCATTCTCTAAAACACAGAGAACCCCCTC
The DNA here is from genome assembly GCA_009831015.1 of Picea engelmannii. Taxonomy (NCBI): domain Eukaryota; kingdom Viridiplantae; phylum Streptophyta; class Pinopsida; order Pinales; family Pinaceae; genus Picea; species Picea engelmannii. The sequence goes on from ML808000.1 coordinate 96,230, forward strand.
CCTTACAATCGCCCTATCTCCCCCACCACATGGTAAACAATCCATCGATTCCCCATTCTCTAAAACACAGAGAACCCTCTCCCTCACAACCGCCCTATCTTCCCCACCACACGGTAAACAATTCATCGATTCCTCCTCCACAGATAGGGTATTATTATCAATGAAAAATGTATCCCCCCTCTTCCCCAAATCCTCCAGGGTCTCCTCCAAAACAGTCCCGTAAACTGCCACCCCACCCTCTGAACTTGTAACAACCCTCCTAGCTAAGGACATCTACTCAGTCAACCGGTGAATTTTTTTTTGTTAAAGTGTGTGCGCGTGTGTAGAAGAAACAACCCCCTCGACTCTACGTCAACACTCGATCCAACAGGACGCAAGTAAGACGAACACAATCAAGACGACCCGACATATCACAGCGACAACAAGAAGCAAACGCCCCCAAACATGAGGCGGGCAACCAATGGCTGTAGGCAGAGACAGACACCAGGGGTTAGGCACAGTACTGTCACAGAATGAAAGAATCCGACAGTAGAGTCGCAGTAGTGGAATTGTGCCTTTAAACAGCCCGAGACTACTGATACGGCTCAGAGTGTGTTGCAAGAGTGGAACTGTGCCTTTAAACAGCCCGAGACTCTTGATACGGCACTGGATCCCTTCCACCGAATTACACTCAGACAAAAATACTAAACTACAAGGGGTGTCTATATCCCGCCCGACACGAACCGACTACGCACTACAATACCACTAAGTATAGCCAAATTAGGGACACTCTTGACCTCTATGGGAGACACAAGTCAGGAGAACTCTAAATAACGACCCACTCCTATTGAGACCCAAGACATCAATCATGATCAATGCTCCAATAGTTATTATTAATCTAGGGAGACCTTATCATTAATGCTTCAATTTAACGAATAAAAACCTAGCAGTCTTAGACATCATCCCGAACAGTTCGATTAACAAAATTAACATTGCGACTCACCCAATCATCAGTGACCTTGCAAATTAAAATGACTCTTATTAGTGCAATCAACAAGTAATA
>ML808000.1:133218-155582 GCA_009831015.1 Picea engelmannii
AAGAAGACATCAGTAAGACAACTTTCAGAACCAGGTATGGGCATTATGAATTTGTTGTGGTGCCATTTGGACTGACCAATGCACCAACTGTCTTTATGTGATTAATGAATGACATATTCATAAATTATCTGGATAAGTTTGTCATTTTATTCTTGGATAGCATACTTATTCTAAGTTTGAGGAAGAGCATGAGGATCACATGAGGTTGGTACTGCAAGTTATAAGGCAGAATCAACGATATGCCAAGCTAAGAAAGTGTTGTTTTTACCAAAAGAAGATCCATTATTTGGGGCACATTATTTTAGAACAAGGCATATAAGTGGATCCCGAGAAGATTGAAGCCATTAGCGGATGGCCAACACGAAGGAATGTTTCAGAAGTCAGATATTTCATGGGATTAGTTGGATACCATAGAATATTTATAGAATGGTTCTCTAAGATTGTTCATCCCATCACTTCTTTACAAAAGAAAAGAATTAAATTTGAATGCACAACAAAGTGTGAAATAAATTTCAATTTGTTGAAAGAATTACTTAATAATGCACCTATTTTGAATATTGTTGACCCAAATGATAAATTTTTGGTATGTACATATGCATGGAAAGAAGGACTTGGTGGAGTCCTCACCAAAAATGGACATGTCATTAGTTATGAGTCTATGAATCTTAAAGAATACGAGGGTAATTATGCCACACATGATTTGGATATTGATTCCATAGTTCATGCATTAAATATGTGGAGGCACTATTTAGTGGGGAATATATTTGAATTAAGGACAAATCATAGTGGTCTAAAATATATTTTTGAGCAACCAACTTTAAATTCCATGTAGATAAGATGGATGGAATTTTTAAGTGAGTATGACTTTGACATCAAGCATATCAAGGGAAAATAAAATAAAGTTATTGATGCACTTAAAAGAAGGGTACATCTCATACATGCTATAGCCATTAGTATGAATAGTTCAAATTTAAAGAACAAAATTTTAGATGTTTTTTTTATAGACCAACATTATCTACAGGTAAAAGAAAGATTACAATAGGAAAATGTTTAGAACAATTTAGAGGATATGAGATGAAGGAATATAGATTAGTTATGTATAAAAATAGAATTTGTGTTCCTAGTTTTGACGAACTTAGGAATTTCGTATTAAAATAAATGCATAATGTTCCATATGTCGTACATCTCGGTTACTAGAAAATAATTACAACAATAATAATCTAATACTTTTGGCCAATATTGAAGAAGGATGTTGTTGGTTACATTATTAGGTGTATGGAATGTCATAGAGCGAAATTTGAGCATAGATTCTAGAGAGGAAATTGGAAGTGGTAACCATTGATTTTATTACTAAATTTCCTAGGACAGAAAGACAACATAATTCAATAATGGTAGTGATTGATAAATTGACAAAGGCTTCTCATTTTATTCTAGTGAAAATGATGCATACAACAACTTATATTGCATAAATTTATATGAGAGAAATTTATAGGTTACATGGAATACCTAAGGAAATTGTTTGAGACATAGATACAAAGTTACTTCAAACTTTTGGAGAGGATTATTTAAAGGATTTGGTACAAATATGAATTTTAGTACATCATACCATCCACAGTTAGAATGGCAGAAAAAGAGATTCATCCAAGTAATTGAAGACATGCTGAGAATGTATGTGATCCAGATAATCCATATAAGTGGGAAGATTACTTGCATTTGGTTCATTTTTCCTACAATAATGAGTATAAAGATTCATTGAATATCATCCCATTTTAATGTTTGTATGGTAGAAAATGCAATACTCTAGTGAACTGGGACAACCCAAAAGACAGAGTAGTACTTGGGTTAGAATTGCTCAAGGATATGGAAGACTAGATGGTTGCAATTAAGCATAATTTGAAGGAAACACAATATAGATAGAAGAGTTATGCAGAGAAGAACATAACAAATATATAATTTAAAGTGGGAGAACATGTGTTTTTGAAAGTGAAGCCCAAGAAGAGTTCATTGAAGTTGGGTAGTTGTACACAGCTAGCAGCCAAATTATGTGGTCCATTTGAGATATTGGACATAATAGGGCATGTAGCACAAGTTGTAGGTTGGGCAAAGCCTGACCTAACCACAAGGAAAAGTTCTACAACTTGGGAATCCTACACCCGATGTCACCTCGATGTAGATCCTGCACTACAAGGGTGACTAGGTCACTATAGGTAGGCAATCCTGGTGACCCTAAGGGGAATGAGATGTAGATGAATGGATATGGAATTGAAACCGTTATAAGTCAAGTCTAAGTGGAATGAGTTGTTGAAATATATGTATTTTAATTCAAGTGATTGTTTCTCCAACTGTGTAGTACCTCTCTGGGTGATTGTACCTACCCGAGACATAACAAAATCCAACTTGCAATGATATATATTAGTGTGGATCAACAAGTTAAGCTTGTTGTCCATAATTTGCAGCAATAGCTGAAAGTTTATATAAGTAAGTAAGACATTCAAATCAGCATGTAAATCATAAGATCAATAAAAAATATTATCAATGAATATGGAAATCAATTATGACTGAAAATGACACTTTGAGGCTGAATAAACCAAGTTGTTACAACATGTATTTTCTACAAAAAATTGCATCCTTATGGATGTATCTTTCATTCCATTTTATCAAAAAAATACACCATCAAAAAATGCCAAAATATGCGTCGTAGTTAGCAGAGTTCTTGTGCAAAATATAGGAGCTAGTCTAGGGTTAGTTTAGGAGTTAAGAGAGAATATGTAGCTAGGCTTATGCAGCCTTAATGGCTGTAGGTTAGAGTTTGTAACAGAAATTAAAGTAGTGGGAGAGAGGGGACACCCTAGTAGGGGAATATTTATCTCAATGTGACAAATCAACTCCAAGCAAGAGATCTTTCAAAAGACAAAATTTCACGTATACCAAAGCAATGCTTTTATATCTCCAATACAAAAGAGAAATGACTAGTGCCTTAAAATATTGGGTTAATGGAGTCAAGTAAATGAACTAGATATTCTACTTCCTTGAGAGTTTAAATCCTATTACTTCCCAAGGAAAGTATATCTAGTTAGGTTTTGAGAATGACGAGTGTAGATCCTCTTACTTCCTCAAACAAACACTTGCAACATCAATGAAATTCAAGCAATAAATGATGGATACTAGAATGGGGGTGTAAATGTTGTTACTTCCCACTTAGCTCCTAGCACAACAATCCTTGAATTAAAAAAATGATAGCATAAGAGTAAAAGACCATAAAAAAATCAAGAAAGATGCTAAGACAATCCACCATAAAAGATAGAAACCATTCATCCAAGGCTAGTGCCTCATTCCTCCATCAACCATTCACAAAATATAGCCATAAACAAGTGCAAAAGAGACAAATGTTCCAAGTGTAGAGAAAATTTCAGATCAAGTCTTCTCACAAGAGGGAGAGTTATTTCCAAATGAGATCTTATGATCTCTTATTTATACAAAATTTCACGAAGCTGAATTGTCCACATATTAACGGGTAAACCATAAGAATAGGGGTCAACAACCCTAATATTTCCCCATTTAACAAAGTAATATTAAACAATTCATTTAAATTTCACTTTTGCACAAACAAAACCCTAATTTTACATGGACATCACCCCTTTAGGGGATGTTCTGTCACATGGGACAAGTCGTTGGTGTTGGAGAAGCTATGGTAGGCCTCCAAAGGACAGATGTCAATAATATATGAAATATCTTCATGGTCAAGGCCTCATCCTCCTCAAAACATCTATGTGTCAATGAGTGGCAACACCACCACCAAACCCTACCCCCTAAGTATGACGTCAAGCTAAAAAAGATGTTTTTCCTCTCCTGGGAAAATTGTTTGGTATGTGAGGGTTGGGATAGGTCTTCCAAATCATATTTTAGGTCTTCAATTCTTCATCTCTATGATCCATCATGTGGACCCTTGGCACCCAACCTGTGGGTTTCCAGCCCCATGGAAGCCCAAGCTAGGCTTGTCCTCCCAAAATTTTCCACCAACTAGGTCATGCAAAGACAAATGAGCACACCCTTAAAGGATCTCAAGTAATAACATCATGATAAGTGAATCCAATCAATAAATGATCCACCTAATCATGTGCATCAAATATCACTATATCAAACAATTTATTGTTCAAAGACACTATGTGACTTGTCAAGCTTGAATATGGGAAGGTTGATGAGGTGTCCTATTAGGTAGATCTTTCCCTAGGTAAAGGAGAGTTTCAAAGAGATCCCTCTCTAAGCCATGTAAAGTGGGTGAACTGGTTTGGGTCAAGACTCAATTGGTATAGGGATCGTGACAGACAAGGGGTCGTAGTGTCTCAATCATGGGTTCCTTTGTAAAGGTTGTGTGGTACCTTTGTCTGCAATGAATGTTTTCCAAACCTATTATTTTCCATTCTTTTATTCTTTCATATTTTTAGGGAAAGGTTAAAGGTCACTTCCCTGGCGTGGTGTCCAAATAATGGCAATGTCACCCACAAATACCTAGTAGAAATCAGAAGGGTGGCTCGTTATGAGACCCACTTTCTATCATCCATGCAACTGAGAGACATTACCCTGGTTTGGTGACCAGATGATGGAAATTTCATACCACTAGATATTCATGGACGTGATAAGACAACTTGTGATGAGACATGCCATCCTTCAACTAACCTTTTAAGCATGCTTTATTATATTGTGGGAAAAGCATCTAGAAGGTTCATACAATGATTTTATGTTTTACCCAACATCAATCCCTCTAGGCATCCATACCCTTCTTCCAATAGAGTGAGGGACAACCCCTTCTTGGGTCAATACACTATAAAATCCCAAGAGATAAGGAAATGGAGGGGAACAAATATGGAAATTGGTAAGTATGTTTGGGAATAGTATGATGGCTCTTTAAGGGAGTTCCTAGTAGAAAACCCATCCCCAAGGAAGACCACTTACTAGGGATAAATGTCAACCACCAAGGTGAAGCAAGGAAAAAGGAATAATGTCCAAGAATATATCATCAAATATTGAGAAATCTAAAATACAACATACTCAAATGGCTTAAATATTGAAATGATGATCACCATAATACTGACTTGTACCTCATGGAGAAAGGCCCACTGCCTTCTGGAGGCCAACTGATGTGGTGGATTCCATCTAGAAATATGTGACCATCTGTGGTGGTGAGAGGGGTTTCCAATTGTGCAAAAGGGTATTTATGGTCATGTATTATATCGACACTCCATATCTTCAACCTGAGGGTCTCGAGACATAATCTCCTTAGTTATCCACAGAATGGGGATAACATATGGCTCCTACTTGGGGCCATGTGATCATCATAGAGTGCATGAGAACTCCATCATCTCCTGGTAGACCTATGCCTCCCAAAAAATCAGACAAAGGGATCAAAGAATCTAGGGTAGTGACATCACCCTTCATCCATATATATATAAATCCAAAATGAAAACTAAACTAGAAAAGAAAAAGTTTGACATTTTTTCAAAAATTTCTAAGTTAAGAATGAAATCAATATGCAAGTAGTGAAAAATGAAAATGAAATGCAACTAAACTAATATGAGCAATCAAGATGCAAATGTAGGGGAAAAAAGGATGACTTACCTACTTACTTGGGGCATGGGCTCTAAATAATTCATGTGACCTGGATGTGAGGTTGGAGAAGAGATCCATCTACCGATAATGGAAAATTTCCCCTCGTCTATTGCTTCCAGATAATACCTTTCCTAATCATACTTCTTCCTAATGATGTAAGGGCCAAGCCATGAATTTTTGTCTTTCTGGTCATATTTTGGATTTCCCTTTATTTTTTCCCACATTAGCACAAGACTTCCTTCATTTAAATCGATGCAAGGTGTATTCTCATTGTGTGGAGGCTCTGTGTGGACTGTCTCTTTGATGATTTATTCATGTTTCTGATCTTTTTTCAATTTACTCAAGGTCTAGAGTCTCCCCTCTCTTTCTCCTTTTCTTTTGGCTTCATTGATCTTCTCTTGGGTAACTTGTTCATCTTTAAAATTGCAAACCATATAAATTAAGTTTATATTATCAGGATAATATTGGTCTTGTCGGGGGCACTCATCTTCTCTTTGGGGTTCTTGGCATGGGAGGCACCAAGCTTCTATATCAACTATCCCAACATGTTTTAAAGTATCTGGGGCCTTTGCCTCTTGTTGAGGTCTTGGTTTCCAACCCGTGGCATCTCTATATTGTATGGAAAACTAAGGTCTGGGACTAGATTTATTTCTTTCCATTGTATTCATATGGATCATAAGATGATTCTGCACCTAAAAAATCTAAGTATTCATTTGGTCTATCCTATGAGTCAGGAGAGAAATCAGATCAAGAACACTATTGTTGGAAACCTTCATTCTTGCTTCTACCTTGGAATGAGGGTACTGAACAGGTTCTATTTTCGAATCAAGTAGATTATCTTCAATGTTGATACCAAATTCTTTAGCCTCTGCTAATGAAATGGGAGTTTTATCTTTGAGAATGTATCGGAACTATACTTCAAAAGAATTCATGTAGAGGAGACAAATTGATGATGTTGTAGGACAATAATGTGTTGGAATTTGATTGTATAACCTGTCAAATCTGGTAATGAATTCGTTTATTGTTTCATTCTACTTTTTCTTTACTTGATTGAATTGAGTCCCAAGTGTCCCACCATCTTCCTTTTTCGACCATCTTCTCTTGAATAAGTTGGGAAAAAAACCATAGGACGTGAGATGATTATCAGGGATTCCTCTGTACCAATCAAGGTATTCTTCATTCAATGATGAAGCAAATAACTTCATGGCCACATATTCATGTTCAATACCTTCATTATCCATGTCCCGGCCCATGAAATAAATGTGGTCCTCAACAGTTATCACATTGTTTCCTGGGAACTTTGTCAACCACTTTTTGACTTCTTTTGGCATTGTATTAGGGTAACCTTGGATATTGGCCATGTTAAGGGGTTTGTAGAGGTACCTATCCTAAGGGTGAGCCATTGGAACAAGAGGAAGGGTATTGTAGAAAAAGGGTTTTGACAATGGGAGACTTGAGACTAGGCCTTCTTTCATAAACCTTAGAATACTTGAACATCCCAAGGGGAATTGGTTTTGGAAAGGAAGGATTATGGGAAGGTCGAGTCACCATATGAACTTCAAGATGATCTCGTCATGAAAAGTGGAAAGGGAAATCCCTTAGGTGGATTCGTCAGAAAAGATAATGGGAATGATTTGGATAACTTACCAAAGTGTCGTTAGGGTACAAAGAAGATTCAAAATATTCCCCGACAATGAGGCCAAAATGTTATAGCACAAGTTGTAGGTTGGGAAAATCTCGACCCAACTACAAAGGAAAGTGATACAAATTGGGAATCCTACATCCAATGTCACCTCGATGTAGGTCCTGCACTTCAAGGGTGACTAGGTCACTCTATGGAGGCGATCTCGGTGACCCTTGGGGAAATGAGATGTAGATGCATGGATATGGAAGTGAAACCCTTAGAATTTAATTCTAGATGGAATGAGATGTTGAAATATATGCCTTGTAATTCAATTGATTGTTTCCCCAATGGTGTAGTACCTCTATGGATGATTGTACCTTCCCGAGACACAAGAAAATCCAACTTGCAATGATATATGTTAGTGTGGATTAGAAAGTTAAGCTTGTTGTCCCTAATTTGCAGTTGTAGATGGAAGTTTATATCAGCAAGTAAGACATTCAAATCAACATGTAAATCATAATATCAATCAACAATATTATCAATGAATATGGAAATCAATTATGACTGAAAAATGGCACTTTGAGGTTGAATAAACCAAGTTGTTACAACATGTATTTTCTGCAGAAAATTGAAGTCTTATGGCTGTAGATTTAATTCAATTTTATCATAAAATTACACCATAAAACAATTCCAACAATTACCCCAAAATATGCACCTTGGTTAGTAGAGTTAGTCTGCAAAATTTAGGAGCTAATCTAGGGTTAGTTTAGGAATTAAGAGAGAATTTGTAGCTAGGGTTATGCAGCCTTAATGGATGTAGGTTAGAGTTTGTAACATAAATTAAAGTAGTAAGAGAGAGGGGATGCGCTAGTAGGGGAATATTCCTCTCAATGTGACAAACCAACTCCAAGCAAGAGATCTTTCAAAAGACAAAATTTCACGTCTACCAAGGCAACGATTTTATATCTCCAATGCAAAAAAGAAATGACTAGTGCCTTTAAATATTGGTTTGATGGAGTCAAGTAAATGAAATAGAGATGCTACTTCCTTGGGGGTGTAAATCCTCTTACTTCCCAAGGAAAGTATCTCTGGTTAGGGTTTGAGAATGACGGGTGTAAATCCTCTTACTTCCTCAAAAAAATCCTTGCAACATCAATGAACTTCAAGTAATAAATGATGGAGACTAGAGTTTGGGTGTAAATTCTCTTACTTCCCACTTAGCTCCTAGAAAAACATTCCTTGACTTGAAAAAAATATAGCATAAGAGTAGAAGACCATACCCAAATCAAGAAAGATGCTAAGACAATCCACCATAAAATATAGAAACCATTCATCTAAGGCTAGCACCTCACTCCTCCATCAACCATTCAAAAAATTATCCATAAACAAGTGCACAAGAGACATATATGCCAAGTGTACCGAAAATTTCAGATCAAGTCTTCTCACAAGAGGGAGAGTTATTTCCAAATGATATCTTATGATCTCTTATTTATACAAAATGTCACCAAGGTGAATTTTCCACATATTAAGGGGTAAACAACAATACTAGGGGTAAACAACCCTAATATGTCCCCCTTTACCAAAGTAATATTAAACAATTCATTTAAAATTTCACTTTTGTACAAATAAAACCCTAATTTTATGTGGATGTCACCCCTTTAGGGGACGTTTTTCCACTTGGGACAAGTCATTAGTGTTGAAGAAGCTATGGTAGGCCTCCAAAGGCCACATGTCAAGCATATATGAAATCTCTTCATGGCCAAGGCCTTATCCTCCTCAAAAATTCCATGTGTCAATGAGTGGCAACACCACCACCAAACCCTATCCCACAAGTATGACTCAAGCTAAAAAAGAAGACGTGTTTCCCCTCATCGGAAAATCGTTTTCCATGTGAGGGTTGGGATAGGTCTTCCACGTCATATTCTAGGTATTTAATTCTTCATATCTGTGATCCAGCATGTGGACCCTTGGCACCCAACATGTGGTTTTGCATCCCTATGGAAGCCCAAGCTAGGCTTGTTCTCCCAAAATTTTCCACCAACTAGGTCCTGCAAAGACAAATGAGAATGCCCTCCAAGGATCTCAAGTCATAACATCATGATAAGTGAATCCAATCAATAAATGAGCCACCTAAGCATGTGCATCAAAGATCACTATATGAAACAATTAATTTGTCAAAGACACTATGTGACTTTTCAAGAATGAATATGGGAAGGTTGATGAGGTGTCATATTGGGTAGATCTTTCCCTAGGTCAAGGAGAGTTTCCAAGATATCCCTCTCTAAGCCATGTAAAGTGGGTGAAGTGGTTGGGGTCAAGACTCAATGGGCATAGGTATCATGACATGCAAGGGGTCGTAGTGTCTCATTCATTGGTGCCTTTGTACATGGTGTGTGGTACCTTCGTCCTCAATGAACTTTTTCCACTCCCATTATTTGCCATTCCTTTATTCTTTCATATTTTTAAGGAAAGGTTGAAGTTCATTTCCATGGCATGGTGTCCAGATAATGGAAATGTCACCCACAAACACCTAGGGGAAATCAAAAGGTTGGCTCATGATGAGACTCCCTTTCTCTCATCCATGAAACTGAGATCCATTACCCTGGTTTGGTGACCAAATGATGTCAATGTCATACAACTAACTATTCATGGGCATGATAATTCGGCTCGTGATGAGACCTACCATACTTCAACTAACCCTTTAATCATTATTTATTATAATGTGGGTCCTCTTTACTCAAAGATAAGTGTTTCACTGTTTTTTTGGGTGATCCCTAGGTGAAGCACCTAGAAGGTTTATACAAGGATTTTATCTTTTACCCAACATCAATCCCTCTCGACCTTCAACCCCTTCTTCCCATAGAATGAGGGACAGCCCCTTCTTGGTTCAATACACCCTAAAATCCCAAGAGATAAGGAAATGGAGGGGAAAAAAGATGGAAAGTTGTAAGTATGGTTAGGAATAGTATGATGGCTCTTTAAGGGAGTTCTTAGTAGAAAACCCATCCCCAAGAAAGACTACTTACTAGGGCACAATGTCAAGCACCAAGGTGAAGCAAGGAAAAAGGAATAATGTCCAAGCATATATCATGAAATATAGAGAAATATAAAATACAACATACTCAAATGGATTAAATATTGAAATGATTCTCACCACAATATTAACTTATACCTCATGGAGCAAGGCCCAATGCCTTCCAGAAGCCAAATGATGTGGTGGATTCCATCTGGAAATCTATGACCATATGTGGTGGTGAGAGGGGTTTCCAACTGTGCAAAATGCTATTGTTGGTCATGTTCTCTCTCGACACTCCATTTCTATAACCTGGGGACCTCTAGACATAATCTCCTTAGTTATCCACAAAATGGGGATAACAAGGACAATTGTATACATGATTACATTGTATTTTTCCATGAATGTGCATAATGTATTTCATGTCTCTTTGTTGAAAAAGTATGTGCATGATCATAACCATGTTGTTGATAGGAATTTGATTTAGGTGGAGCCAGAATGAGATTTTTAGGTCCATCCAGTGCACATATTGGACAAAAAAGTCAAATTTCTCTGGAATCAAGTCATAAAACTGGTAAAAGTTCCATGGGCCTGCTACGGTCCTCAAGATGCTACTTGGGAGCATGAAGAAGCCATGCAGGAAGAGTAATCATGAATGCTTGAATGGTTTTGAATATTTTTATTTATTTCTTTTATATGCACTCAGGACTCTGCCAAAATAAGGGGGTGATACCCCGGTTTCAAACCCCATATTAAAAATGCATTTTTTTATTTGAAAGGGGCCAAAGTGCCTAGGAAATGTAAAACTTTGAACATTGCAAATAATAAAATACATCGATGGATGCAAGATGAACAAGGAAGAATATAGGGAGCTATGATTCCATGAAAGAGGGGGGGTCTAAAGAGGCTAAGTCTTTTTATATATTTTATTTACCCATCTTATATTTATTTGGGAAAAGTGGCTATATGAGCTTCTTGGGGAAAGGCCATGTGGTTCTTTATTACATGTAATTATATAAACCCCACTTTTGGGTTGTTTGGGTGTTCTTCATTCATTGTTGTTCATCATTCATTCATTATTACTAATTTATTCTTGTTCTTGGTTGGGACGCGGGGATGAATTGTTCGGGAAAGGAGCCATTGTTTTGTTGGTAGTAGTAATTACTGGTGTATTCCATACATGAGTTAGTGCATGTATGCCTAAGATGCATTAGCTTGTGCTAAACCTTGTTCACAGTTGTGAATCATGAGAGTCCCAACATTGATATTCTTTAACAAAAGAAATGGAGCCATGGAAATAATCGGACGACCTGAGAGATTGTGTGGCAATGAAGGGGGTTCATTGTCTTTAGGTGGTGTAGGCTAGAGAGAAGAGAGTTGGTGTACTTTGTATTTCTCTGTGTTGAGAATCTTGTGAGATTTTTAATGTTGATTGGTCTAGGATGTTGAGTGTCACTATGGAACCCATCCTTGTGGATTCATAACAATGGCTCGAGGGTGACCTATTATTTAGACTTGGAACAATAATATCTAAGTTTGGGTGGAATGTCCTTGGTCTACATCCATTTGGTGATTGGTTTTATTAAAGATAAGTGATCTCTGTCGTGTGTTTCTCTTGTTGTATATTTATACCCTCCATGTATTAATTATTATCTCTAAGATATGTATTTTTAATGTGCCCTCTTGCTATTTATTGTTGTGCATGGCATGATTAAGCATTCTTTTTAAGTCTAGCATGAATCTTGATTATTGCATATGCAATTATTTCATTTATTTCATGCTTCTTTATTAATTAATTGTTGTCGTAATTTAAAATTAGTTCTTGAAGTGTGATTTGAAGTAGTGACGCAACACCCCTACCTCAGTAGGGATCTGCTAACCTCTGGTCCTTTGTATCTTCACTCTCTTTGAGCTAAAGCGACTCCTTCAGTTCTTGCTGGAACATTCTAAATACATGACCACAGGTCCTCCTACGAAAACACCACCCGTGCGAATACAACGCCAAGTGCGAGTCTTCTCTCCCACATGACCATGACACTATGATCGTGGGTCATACAGCAAGAAAATTTGCAAGTTGCAGTTTCAGGAGTGTTGGTGTAACATGATCCCAACACTTCACATCCCCGAAGCCTTGAAACCCAATATGGGCCTTTGCCAAGGCCAAATCCAATGATCCTAGGCCTTCCTTGATCTATGGTCATGATTCCCCTTTCATGATCCTTAGGAGTGTCTTCACCCTGTTCTCTCGACGACCGAAACTATGATATTTTCTCCTCATATATATGGTTCCGAGCTTCCCATAATCTGATGGTCCACATTATGTCGGGATCCCGCATATCAGGATTTCACAACTCAAGACTCCAAGTTACAAACTTTTCCACCCTTCGATCCCCAAAACGTTGAGACCCGAAATCCTGAGATCAACGACTCTCCTTGACCCATATTCGATGAATCTTGTTCCTCCTAGGATTGTGAGTGTTGACAGACACTCGACCTTAACTCCTCCGCTAATCCATTGGATCTAAAGGCTCACAACGCATCGACTGTTCTCCCTCTGAAACCTAAACCATACATTCCAGACTTGGAATAGTTTCAAGCCAAAAGACTTGGCGTTGATTCTGCTAAGATCGATTTCTGTGATCTACTTCACCCTTCTGCTCTTCTTCGAAGTCTCTCTCCCTCCTGAGATTTTCTCTGCTGCAACTCGAGGAGTCCAAGGATCCCTTGCACGCACTCCTTGTGACACTCACAATAACCTCTGGTTGTTGAACTTCAACACTCTGCGCACTCCTTGAGACAGAATTCTTCAACCTCACTCTTAGGTTGATGAAGTCTAAGACTTCGCCCAACCTGCACACACCTTGCACGACTCTATGGATATCAAAACCACGCCTTCCCTCCTGAGCTTTTCTAAGATGGAACTCATAAAACCTGTCATGCACTCCTTGTGGACTTTCACTGCAACCTCTTGCAGGATTTCTCAGGAAGAGAAACAATTGAAGCTTATACTTCCCTACTCACGGACTTCATACATTCAACATGAAATCAAGAGCATGCATAGCATTTAAATAAAATGTATAACAGAGACTGAAATCAACTGTAAACATACCATTCAACAGATGTAAACAAAATTCATAAAAACTCCATGAAATTGGATCAAAGTTTCTTTATATTAATCCAAGTGCATCTATACATGGGTTCAATAGCAAAGTTATCTACTCATACAATGTTTGTTCTTCTCTGCAACTCTACAACTCTAAACTTCTCTCTTTTCTAATGTGAATTGTCACAATAAAAATACAATACAATGGATTTTCTTGAGTTTTCCCCCTCTCTTTCTTAAGCTATCTTATCGGAATTAAAAGCTACAACTACCTTACATTTATTACAATAAATTCCTCTTTAAACGAAAGATTAGAGAAACCACTCAAGATCTGCATTACAACTCAAAACATAAATGCAAATACATCCACTCAAGATTTTACATTAATGTTTTCATCCTCCAATTCAAAATGTTCTCAAAATACGGGCTAGTGCATTTCCAGCTGTCGTCCTCTTGCACGTGCTTACGATGCTCCTGCATCATACTCCCTTGGATGGAAAATTCATGGACTCATGTCCATGAGCTCCTGCACGGTCTATCCATGCTTCTGGATCTCTGCTTCGCTTTCCCAACTGACATCTTCAATCGGGTGTCCCTTCCATTTCATCAAGTATTCAAAATACGTTTTCCTTCGGGTCTTCTTGCTAACCCTCTGATCAATTATCCTTTCCATCTGCGGCATTTCAGCTATACACAATTGTTTAACCCATTGAATTTCCTTCTAACTCTCTAATCCATTTGGTTCACTTGCTCTATAAAGGTACATATTTTCTATGTTTAATATGGGCGATATGCCCACACCATCTGTCAATTTTATCTCATAAGAATTTGCTTCAAAATTTCTTATGATTTTACACGGCCCTAAATTTTTCATCTTCAATTTATTATACGTTCCCCTTGGGAATATTTCTTTCCTCGGGTGCACTAAGACCAAATCTCCCACTTCAAACTGAAGTTCTCTTCTATGTTGATCTACTCTACACTCGTATTCCTGGTTAGAATTCTTTAACTGTTCTCTAATTTTCCTATGGAGCTCTTGCATCTCCGCTGCAAAGTCTTCCGCTCCAGCACTTCTTAACTCACTCTGATCTAAGTCTCTCAACTCAGATACTCCTCATGGCTACATTCCATACATTATCTAGAATGGACTTTGTCCTGTGCTCCTATTGGTTGAGTCGTTATATGAAAATTCCACTTGCGGCATAATCTGATCCCACTGGGTATGGTGTTCAGCTACCAAACTTCTCAGTAAGTCTCCCAAACTCTTATTCACTACCTCTGTCTATCCATCCGTTTGAGGATTATATGCTGAGCTAAAAGATAGATTTGTCCCTAGCTTTTTCCATAGTGTTCTCTAGAAATGACCAATGAATGTGGTATCCCGATTTGAAACAATACTCTTGGGTAAGTCGTGAAGTCAAACAACTTCTTTGAAAAACAGGTTTGCAATGTGTGTTGCATCGCTATTTTTTTTACATGAAATGAAATGTGCCATTTTTGAGAATCGGTTGACTACCACAAATATGGAATCACAACCCCTTTGTGTCCTTGGTAGTCCTAACACAAAATCCATGCTTACTGCATACCATGGTCTCTCTGGTATCAGCAATGGTTGATATAATCATGTATTATGTCTTTTCCCGTTTGCGTGTTGGAAAATTCTACATTTGTTGACGAACTTCTTCACATATTTCCTCATCCGTGGCCAATAATATAAAACATTCAGTTGCGCGAATCTTTTTTCATGGCCAAAATTTCCAGCCAATACTCCACTATGTTTTTCCTTCAGAAGATTCTCTCTCATAGAACTCTTCGGAATACACAACTGGTTTCCTTTGAATAACAATCCATCCTGAACCATATATTCAATCCATTAGCTTATGTCTCTTAAAACAGGATTCTCGCATGCTTCATAAGCATCCTTGAAATTTGAATCATCTCTGTACATGTCCTTAAGGCTGTCAAAACCTAAGGTATTCACACGAAACTCCTGCAGAATCAAACATTTCCTGCTCAATGCATCGACAACCTTGTTAGTGTTTCCAGAAATGTGCTTTATAACAAAAGTAAAGTTTTTCATAAATTCAACCCATTTCACATGTTGTTGGTTCAATTTCTCTTCTTTGGTTATGAATTGTAAAGCATGATTGTCGCTATACAAGAAAAACTCTTTCGGAACCAAGTAGTGTCTCCATTTCTTCAACACTTGTATGATTGCATAAAATTCTTTATCATACGTGGAATAATTCCTCTTGGCATCGTTTAGCTTCTCACTGAAGTATGCAACTAGCATGTTGTCTTGGCTTAAGACTTCTCCAATCGCAAATCCACTTGCGTCGCATCTCACTTGAAATGTCTTGCTAAAATTTGGTAGAACTAGAACTGGCTATCTATAAAGAACCTCATCATTACGACAACAACTCTGTAGCAGGTGCAATTTTTTTTTTCTGTTTTTTTTTTATTTAAGGTGTGTGCGCGCGTGTAGAAGTAACAACACACTTGACTCTAAGTCGCCCCTTGACAACCAACAAGACGCAACCACGATGTTCATCACAAGAAGACTAAAGGCACACGACGAGTAACTGCAAACAATATACGACCATAGGCATAAGGTGCACAACGCAAACATTTAGCGACAAAAGTAAACTGACCACCCGCCCGTCCTACCCTGAAAGGTTAGGACCTCCAAGACACATAATCAACGCTCAAGCCTAGGCTCCCATCGATTTTAACCATTTAAGGTCTCAGGGCTAGCGACTGTTCTGAGGAGCATGGAGGTTTCTACATCCCACCCGACACAACAAACCAAGCAACCAGCTGAATACTATCAAGTACAATATTCAGAACACCTTGTTCATCAAACTCATGAATACGCCCGGGGCGTTTGTCAGTGCAAAAGGTAAAACAGTAAACTCATAATGTCCAAATCTCGTCTTAAAAGCGGTCTTAGGGACGTCATCCTCCTTGATCTGTAATTGGTGATACCCTGATCACAAATCGATCTTGGAGAACACCGTCGCACCCTTCATTTGATCGAACAGATCGTCAATTATTGGTAAGGGGTACTGATTCTTGATCGTAGCCTTGTTCAGTTGACGATAGTCAATGCAAAGCCTCCACGATCTGTCCTTCTTTCGAATGAAAATAACAGGTGCACCCCACGGTGACACACTAGGACGTATCGGTCCCAGGTCCAGCAACTCCTTCAGTTGCATTTTTAACTCTTGCAGCTCCGGGGTCGACATCCGATAAGGCGTTCTCGCTATCGATTCAGTCCCCGGTTTCAGGTCTATAGTAAACTCCAATTCTCTTTCTGGTGGCATCCCAGGCAACTCCTCTGGAAAAACGTCCGTAAACTCCTTCACCACCGGAAGGTGTTCTAGACCTTCTACTACTCCCTTTTCATTTAGTGCAAGGATCGCATAAAGATTGCACCCCTTGTGCATACTCTTCCGTAACTGTAAGGAAGAGACGAACCTCAGGGATACTCCCTGGTTCCGTCCTACTATCACACGTCTCTGTCCTTCATCATCGACTAAGCTCAACCATTTCGTCTTACAGTTGAGTATCGCCTCATGCGATTCCAACCAATCCATGTCGATCTCGACGTCATAAGATCCTAATATCGTGACGTACAAGTTGACCCTCGTGAAAAACTCTCCCAGGTTAAGGGCACAGCCCGTAACCTTTCCTCCGACCTTCTGTTTGGCTCCAGAAGCCATCTCTACAAAGCTAAACTCATCCTGTTCGACTGCCTTGACCTTAATCCTTTTTAGCGCTGCACCAGAAATGAAACTCTCATTAGCTCCTGGGTCTATCAAAATACTAAGGGTCTGGTCAGCGACAATACCTGTCGTCTTGAGCACTGTAGACTGGTGCTCTCCCTGGCGGTTATTCACCGCTGCATGAATCCGATGGGCCTTGCCCATATCTCCCACTGTAGTAGGTCCGGCTGATCCGGACGCCCTGGTCCTCTCCATAGGACAGTCGTGCTGGTAGTGTGGCTCCCCACACATCCAACACCCCTTCTTCGGCCTAGTAGTCCTGGTACCTGAAGTAGAAGATGACAGCCCACTGGCCTAGAAACCTGGTTTGTTCTGCTAAACAGGCCTAAACTGTTGCTGCTGCGGGCGACGCTGCTGCTGCTGCTGGGGTCCTCGATAAGGTGTTCACTGCTGAGGTGACGGTCGTCACGGTGTAGCAAAACTGGATCCCCTCTGGAAGCCACGATACCCCGGCGTGTGTCTCGCTGGAATCTGCTGCTGCGGCGTACCATATGAACCCTACCCTGCAGGTCTCGCTGGAGTCCTGGTCTGACCCCCACTGATAAGCTCCTCCTCTACTATGAGGGCTTTTTGGACAGCGTCGTGCAAGGTTTGAGGCATCAGAATCCTAACCTTTGCACGCAGGCTGTCGTTAAGGCCAAACACGAACCTATTGACCTTGAGTTTCTCAGTGTTCAGATGCGGAGCATACCGGAGCAGCTCCATAAAACGTGCCTCGTACTCGGGCACTGTATGACCTCCCTGTCATAATGTATTGAACTCATTGAGCTGACGCTCAATGAATTCCTCTGAAAGATACCTCTCCCGGAACCATTCCTCGAACAGTTCCCATGACACGTCTTCGATGGCCATGTTCAGCTGCGGTAGGAGCGTCTTCCACCATAGAAGAGTGCTCCCCTTTAGTTGAAAGACCGCCATGCAGACCTTCATGTTGGAGGTATAATCGCGAAGTTCGAAGCACATCGCCATATTCTCCAACCATGCCTCAGCGGCTGTGCCGTCCGGGGCACCAAAGAACTTGGGAAATTTCACCTTCTCGAGTTCACGGTGAATGCTACCAGTAAAGGCCGGTGCGCGCGGCGGAACCTCAGCAGGTGTCGGCGCCCTGGCCTCATTTTTGTCCAATCTGCTGATCAATGCCTCAGACATGCGCTGGAAGGATCTCATCATCCCCACAACATCGGCAACTGCGATCTGCTCCTGTCCAAGGACCTGCTCGCCTCACTGGGGGTTAGACCCCTCAGGCGTGGATGCTGCTGGAGGCATCGCGCCTCCTCCCCTAGCACCCCGTCGTCTGCCTCCGCGGCTTCCTCTAACCATGATTACCTGCACACACACAATCAACTCGATCAACAACAGAATAATCAAACATAATCATGTCATCGGAAGCCGTAGTGAATCCCAAGTTGCGGGTCGAACCTGGCTCTGATACCATATGTAAAGAACCTCATCATTACGACAACAACTCTGTAGCAGGTGCAAAAAAAAATTCTGTTTTTTTTTTTGTTTAAGGTGTGTGCGCGCGGGTAGAAGTAACAACACACTTGACTCTACGTCGCCCCTTGACAACCAACAAGATGCAACCACGATGTTCATCACAAGAAGACTAAAGGCACACGACGAGTAACTACAAACAATATACGACCATAGGCATAAGGTGCACAACGCAAACATTTAGCGAAAAAAGTAAACTAACCACCCGCCCATCCTACCCTGCAAGGTTAGGACCTCCAAGACACATAATCAATGCTCAAGCCCAGGTTCCCATCGATTTTAACCAGTTAAGGTCTCAGGGCTGGCGACTGTTCTGAGGAGCATGGAGGTGTCTACATCCCACCCGACACAACAGACCAAGCAACCAGTTGAATACTATCAAGTACAATATAAACAAGAATGATGACTACGTCCTTCACGGAAGGCGCACGACAAGAAGGACTCCGACAACGAACACCCAAGTTTAACATTGTTTAAACGAACAACCACCCTAATTGAGTAGCTTGGAGTAATTTATTGCACGTAAGTCAAGTTATTGCACCATAATTATTATTAACAACAATAAAAATTACAATAACACCGTTATGAAATATTAACCATCCTTCACTTATATCACCTATCCGGACTAAGTTTCTACATTTACAACCTCTTATATGCTACCACCACTGAAAGGATAATGACCTTCCAGGATAAAAACATTCAATTAACATGAGGAGCTCACAATGTTAAGTCATCAATGATCATAAGGTTCAAATAGAATGCATTAAAAATAACATCATAATTATAGGTATTCATCAATTGAAGTTAACAAAATACATCATAACTAAAGGAGGCAGTATGTAAAATAATAAAATCTAAAACGATAAGGATTAAAAAGGGCCATTATTGGAATGGCAAACTATCAATATTACGAATGACGATAATTTAAGCTAACATTTAATTAAGGATGTTAATGGATAGAATTGCATCATAAGTATAAGTGACATCAAGTCAGACATAAGGATTTACATCAGAATTAATAATGGCAACTCTATAATAATATAATAAAATTTAAATGACAATAACCAAAAGGACAATAACTGAATTGACCACAATCAATATTATGAATGACAATACTTCAAGATAGCAAGTAATTAAAGAGGTCAATTATATAGAAATAACATCATAACTTTAGGAGCACCAATGTGAAAATAACCATATGCATCCTAGTTGAAGATGGCAATCTACAATATTAAAATTTAAAATGGCAAGAATTGGAAATGTCAACTATTAGTAATAATGATAATATTAAAGCCTAATATTAGAACCTAAATATCAGCCACCTTATTATCCATCATACTAACCTCTTAATATTACGCCACATGATATTAATCATAATAATTAATTCTTAACATAAAACCCTAACATGTAACACCTTGATATTCCCCAAACATCCACCCAAATATTACAACGATAATATTAACCCATATTAAAACGAGGATAGAACCCTAATTAAACGGCAGCATTAACCAGAATATTAACGGCATATTCAAGCCAAGAAATTAAACGTTAATAGAACCCTATAATAAAAGAAACATTAAACAGGGGAAAATTAAGCAGCACGCTACAACCAAGATTAAACCCGTGATTCTGCAATCGAAAATTGATGCACATGATCTCATAAACCAAAATGACCGAATCGAACAGAGGGTCAGGGCGCAACGTCATTATTAAAGGCAGATACTTGAAGTCAAGCACGGGGGAGTAGGAACGAAAGGCAGCGGTGGTGCGTTTCTCTGTGCAAGTTGCAAGGAAGGTGGAAATGCCAGCTGGATAAGGGAGTCAGTCGGGCCTTGTAATCAACTCACTCCTGCACAATTAATTCAAAGTAACAAAAGGGGTCGGTGCATGCACGCCGACAGCTCTTGAGCATTACGGAAACGCACCAGGAAACATCCAAGACAGTGCAGGTAGGTTATTTTGGTCTGACTTGTCAGAGTTACCCACCCAGGACGCATTCAACGCACAAGTCCAGTTCAGCGCAACCCAACGCAAATCACATGCAAATCAATTCCTCCACGGATTGCAAGGCATTTTAAACTAGGAAAATGAAATTCAACCTTCAATCGAATTCAACACCAGGGAACGAGTTCCAACAGGTGCAAGTGAGTTCAAGCATTATTTTGAACAGGAAAAACGAATTCCCACAACTCAATCGAATTCAACACAAGAAAATGAAAACAACAGTCACCGGGAGGCCCAATCGAAAATCAGAAAGCTCAAGGTCGCGCCCAGAAAGAAAAACACCCCAACAGAAATGAAAAACGCAAACATAACGCACATGTCTGCACGACGCCCTCAGTCATTAAAAGACATGACTCACACAGGAAACACAAATGGATTAAACGCCCAGGTCATTGAACGAAATCCAAGTTTAGACAGAGGAAAACAAAACAGTCCGGGTTGCCAATTGAGTTTTAAACTCAGACAGGGTTTATCAACAACCATGTCAAGATGGACGCAGGATGAATGCCGGAAACCCAAAACAAATACAAAACACCCCATATACTATTGCCCAAAAAAAAATCAACGCCCAATAGAAAAATCGCTCAATGAGTGAAAGAAAAACGAATATAACAGTTGCAAGTGAAATATAACAGTTGCAACGAATTATAATGATTCCGATCTAGAGGAGTAACGCAGCCCCCAAGATGCGTGGGTAATAAAGCCAAAACTGGAGGAGAATGCAAGCCATTAACATTTAATTCCCAGGTCAACGCCCAAAGATGGCAGTGGCAACAGCGCCCAACAACCATTTGCAAAAACGCATAAGATAATAGAGGCAAAAACGCCTAAAATCGATTTACAAATGCACAAGAACAATAACAAAATGCCCACTGTAAGATCAACGACCCATGCAAGAAATTCTCAAAGTGTATAATAAATTTTCAATATCAGAAATTTAGAACATCGTGATAAAACGAAATATCTATACTATACCAGAATATTATAATATCAAAATCAGAAAATTTCAGAACATCATGATAAACCATTCCTTCTACCACTCAATGAAAAGCGTACCTATGCCTGTTCGCCCCTCCCTTCGGATTGACGTCCCGCGCTTCGTGCCGCGTCCCGCTCTCCGTACTCCTCTCGTTCGCCGACCATAGAGGACTCACCGGTACCTCCCAGCCAAACGCTAGGGGTACTCTGCTTGCCCCTTAGCCCCCCGAGCCGCAAAGGGGTCACACAAGAACCAGAGATAGACTAGTGTCTCAGCTCGCCTCCATGGCTGAGCTACCACTCCACACAGCTGAGATAAACTCAACTCCTCACAAGAAATCCGTCCATCTACAATTTGGCAGCGTAACGTTACGCTAATCGTTCCTCTCTTTCATCCTTCCTTTCCCTTTCTTTTATAGAAATTTGAGACCCACCTACTTTCCTAAACATTAATTAATTAATTTTTAATGACAAACCTCTAAACAATCTCCGTCGTCCAAGTGTCACTCATCCCTAGGGTTCTCCAAAATTAATTTCTTTTTTTTAAATTTAAAAGACTCAATTCCCTCACTCCCCCAAAAATCGCTCCTTAAATTACTCCTAGGGTTCCTAGATCCCCTCTCATGGTTTTAATCACTTTCCTAAAATGAAGTTTCTGAATTTTAGTAACTCCTTAAATGCAGATTCCTTTTTGCTTTTTACCCTATGTCTCCTACTTTCCATTATTAAGTTTCCTTTATTACAAGTTTCCTCATT